>CAIGRL010152424.1:0-14920 GCA_903798325.1 Fraxinus xanthoxyloides
CTATCAGAACGATTCAAAGAGAAATGTTAGTTAATTACAGGGAAATTGTTCCATAGGCAATATGTGCTAGTTATTACATTCATAAGAAAATGTGCTAGTTAATATAATTACTGAAAAAAAAATACTTGTATTTAAGTAGTATCAGTATCAGTAGTAAAAGACTTGGAGAGAAAAAATCAAATGAGCATCCTTTTATAAGTTCGGAACAAACCATGAGAAAGGTTAAGCATCAGATTTCAAATGCATTCAAATCATAAAAGCAAAAGGTAACCAAGAAAAAAAAACCTGGGCACGGATGAATCCACAGAGAGCAAAGGTGGAGAATTGGCCAGTGTATCGGCCAGTCTCATCCAAATGCCCAACGTTAATCTGGACAGACGCATGATCTTTGGACGTGATCAGCCTGTTTGTGGCAGAACTGCACCACAACCGAAATTTTTTCCCATAATATCAAACATCATGCAATGCAACTCCCAAATTTCACTTTTATAATATAAACAGCAAGAGAAAGGCAAAAAAGACCTAATAATAAGATCAGCAGAATAGATACACACCACTTTCTGGGAATGTAGAGATCCATATTTTGTCCCTCATCGTTCTGCATCTTGGCAAATTGTTCAACTGCAAACAAGGGTCAAGCACCTGTATCCAAAACCCAATTAACTGACTAATAACGTACAACAGCCATCTTTACACAGAAATTCCCAAAATTAAGCACACTCTCTTTTGACTTAAAATTCAATATTATAATTTGATGTTTCAATTATGAATTTAAAAGTAAATGCACAAGGATCTAATGTACACCGCACCAAAAATCCTAAACCAGTCCACATTATGTATTTCATCTTCAAATCCCATAATTCTAGAGGCCTAATTCAATTGTTTTATTTCAACTCTACGTCAGTCTGCTCACAGAAACTCCTCGAAAATATTAACATAGTTTCTCATATCACTCCATGGAAGGCACACAACCAATATTGCCTTACGGAAAATAATTTTTGTAAACGAAAATAACTTCAGAACATTTCAAAAGAAACGCCCTTCACAATTCAAAACCAGTCATTCCCTAATAATAACTGTTCGTAATGATACAGTTGCAGAATGATTTAACTTAATCTAATTTGTGAGCATAAATATATACAAGTAATTACAGCATAATATAAATACATAATGGGGAAACAGAAATCATAAAGATAAGATTACCGGAAGAGACGGATGCTGAATATTACTAGAGCTGCAGAGAGGGAAATTTGGGTTTGCTGCCACTTCTGATAGCTTTATTAGGGTTCAAACCAAAACCCTAGCAATGTCGATGGACCAATATGACCCTCTGTCTATTATGAAAGTGGTTAATCTTCTTAATTGCACATTTTGCCCCAAAATAACAAATACATCACAAGTAAACTTCCATCTTTTTTTCTTCTCTTCCAGACATTTCTTTTCACTGTGTACTTTTATGTTGCATGCATCCATGGCTATATGGTCTCGACAAGAAAGAAGTAGAAAACGTTACCAATTTCTTCTCATCCACGTTATCAAGAGATATGGGTAAGGTTTTCTTCTCATCCACACTATTTTTTCTTAATTATTTTTAAAAAAAGAGGAAGATAGAAAAGAAGGAAAAAAAAAAACTTGACTTCAAAGAAATGGGTCAATGAGCTTAATTTCTAATTTCAGATGAGTCAATAAAATGTTTTGAAACTCATTAAAAGAAGATGAACTAAATTACAATACACAAGGAGAGATGCATACTTGCAGTTTTTATTTTTTAAATTTTTAGAGAGTCTAAACTTTAAAGGATGAAATTTAAAGTTATACTCACCTTTCTCGTTACGAATTATTATATACAGGTTTTAGATTTGTGTATTTAGACATTTTGATGAGTAAAGATTTGAGTAACATAAAAGGGCCTTAGCGACGGAGGATTAGACTCTCAAAATTCAAGAATTTTGATTGACAATTTTTTTACGGATTAATGAGAAGATAAATTGAATTAAACTATCAAAATATCTTCGCCAGTTAAATGGTTGTGATGATCTAATGTGGGTTATGACAAAAAGAAATGGAGACTTTTTATTTTATTTTATTTTTTTCATTTGCTTGGTGAGATTTTGATTTAGTTAAATCTCATCACATTATCAGTTGATAAATAAATTTGTAAGTTGTGATATACATGTAGCACGACATTTTTATCTAATTGTTTTACTTTTGTAGTTGGTTATCTTTGGCCTTTATGGAATTATGACCTTGATATTGGAGTTAAAAAAATCGATTCTAGTTTGAAGATATTTACACAAATTCTTCATAGTCTCGATAAATTTAGTTGCAGAACATCTCGAATCTGAACTACTAATATTTTATAGATCCGTCAAATCTATGTAAGTTCATTTAAAAAATAAATAAAAATTGATAGTATTTTATATCAGATTTTGTAAGAATACAAGGATATTTTGGTTCCCGAAGTTGTACATTTTCATATTCTTGAAAAAAGTTACTATGTCCCTAAAGAACCACAAATATGTACATATCATATCGGCATCGTTAAGAATATTATGTTAAGATCTTTTATTTTAAGAATTTAGCTACTCTTGAAGCATGAATTTTTAATTTTAATATTCCATAGAAGTTTGATGTAGTTTTTTGGAAATGATGCATTTATTTTTATTTTTAGAGAATGTGTGATCAAAAAGTATGAAAAAGTTATGAATTTTCTTATGAACTTATTTTATTAAAAAAATGCGAGATTAAAAATAATTTGAAGAAAAATGAATTTTCAAGTTGTGCATATGAAAAGATAGCACCAGGGGTGGATCCCGCAGCTGCCCCTGTTGGGTCTGTCGAAAACTTCAGATGACTGCCGGGCAGGGCTGGGAGCTGAGAAGAAGATGAAGAAAAAGAAAAATGAATTTTCAAGTGGCGCATTATTGATTATTCCCATACACACGCCACTGACAACCCCAATTGTGCAGGGGATTACGAGTAAAAGGACAAATATAAAAGAGAGAGAGAGAGAGAGAGAGAGAGAGACTAGCAGAGAAAGAAGAACAGAGAAATGGATAACAGATTTTGAGCAGGAAGAGGAGAGGAAGAATTCAGATTCACAACGGATAGAGAAAGAGAAGGAGGATAATTCAGAAGAGCTGAGAAATTAAGGCAACTAACGGTGAAGAAGAAGAAGAGAAAATGAAGGAGAGATTCGGAAAAGGAAGCAGATTTGGAGAAGTAAGAAGAGAAGAAGAATTCAGATTGGAAAAACAAAGTCACCTTGTTCATACTTAAACTGATAATCTAGCATCATTGGTGCTAAACAACTTTATTCCATAAAATCTCTAGGAAAGAGGTCGGATTGTACGAATCATTTCCATACGGAAGATCATTCATACATTTTATTATTCTCCCTTTAGCTTCTACAACTAAAAACTTAACCTTGTTCCTCCATAAAAATTTGGTGTCAGCTGTCACTCCATTTGCTTTGTTAGATTTTCTCGAAGAGATGAAGCAACTGAGTACTCAAACAACTACTCTTTTCTCGAGCTTCTATCTTAAATATTTTTATTACCTTGCTGATTTTGGCACCTTGAACACGACTGCAGTCCTTCATGGGAAATTTCTGAACTCTCATAGTATGTTTCAATAATGGACAATGAGCTCTATTAGAAATTGGAGGCAAGTTAAATCCATGTCCACCGTACCATGTTTCTAATCATTTAACGAGCCACCAAAAGTCGCTCTATTTCAAGAATTATGCAAGTTACCATTCCATACCCACAAATTTCAAAAATTAAATAAAACAAAACAAATGAATTCCTCGAAAACCACAGGTTTAGAAGCTTCCATTAAGTTTCATTTAACGGTCCTTTTTGCTTAGAAAAGTGAGGTCGATCGTTGAATTCCAGTTGCTACTCACATTGAAAACTGGGTTAGTGTTGGACCTTGATATGGTCCCTAATTCCACGCCTGCTTAAACTTGAAAATGAAATCATGAACAAGAAAGGACAATTTAAAAAGAACCCAAAGTGTACTCGGCCATACAAGAAGACTTCTAGATACAAAATACGCCATATATCCTGGTCTCGCTGATAAAACCTACTCACCACGCCATAATTTGTAGTCATGTCACAACGTACACTACCTCACCTTTCGCCATTTATATACCCCTCGAAATTGTATTGTCATCTTAAAACTGCACAGGCATCAGGAACAATTAACCTCTGAGCCTCAGCTTACTAGAATCTATGTATAAACTTAAAACTATACAATGAGCAGTTTTTAGAACAGGCAACAAATTTATTTGCAAATCCTCTAATGCATTCCTCTTAGATAGGGTATTAGCCAGAGCATAATGCCTGGCAGAAGTAGAAGGAAGCGAGGTAGCTCAAACTAGCCTCGGTTAGCTGTACAACTTTCTTTCCTACGGCATCTAAATGGAGAGAAGGGATTGAGCAATTCTCCTTTCTGCAAAAAATTGAAATAATAAATTTACTGAGCAATCTGTACATTGAAGATTCATAGTGCACTTGTGCATTGTTTGACAGGGAGGATTGAATGGAAGTGGGAGTATTTAAGATGACGAAGATAAAATCTTGTCCATTATTACTGTTAAGTCCTGTCCAATACTGCCTACTAAACATGGCTACAAGTACAACAAATGGTGATTACATGAAGTTATATTCAAACCTTTGAGATCCTTTCTACATCCACACCTAGCAATTGTCATTCATGGTAAAGATACATTTAGGCAATAAACCAGCATGATTCATCCTTTCACAAGTGAGGAGAGATTCACAGTGCATTTGGATAAACTTCAAAAGTAAAATTTACTTTCATGTAACCTTTTTTTTCAGACATTTTTTGATATCTTATTTTCAAGTAAAAAAGTTACTGACTCTGAACGTTAACTTACCATCAAAATAAGTAACTTGCTTATTTCCAAGATATAACCAGTTAAACAAATCCTTTAGTTCAAGACTACTTGTTTCTTATAAGTAAACATTGGAACCTTAGCTAAACATCCTTTACCAAATACTCTTACCATGAGAATTTCCTTGGAAGATCAAACATATGAATTCCTCTAAAAACAGCAAAAGGTAATGGGGAAAAAAAAACCGAGCTTGTATGAAACTGGCTTTCTTCCCGTGATCTTGAAAGGCAATCAAAATGGATGCACGTGTATAAAGTAAAGGTAAGAATAACATACCCCCAGCAGCAACAAGTTTCTCTACACGAGCTACGATGTGCTTCCCATAAGTGTATTTCTTTAATGCATTCAAATGAACTTTTATTCTAGACAGTATCAGTTCACGCTCTTGATCACTACAAGTTTCAAGTACTTTCTGTACAACGTAATTCGCAAATTGATCTTTCATCATAGCCTGGAGCATAAAAATTATAATTCGAAAATGTAAGTGTTATTTCATAGATAAAAAAATATAGGTTTTCAATAAATTTAATAATTTGACAAACCCTACAGTGGCGAAAAGATGAAAAATACAAATGACCCTCAGATCTTCGCATATTTCTATAATTGAAATTTTTTTGTTGTCCTCTGCCACCCAATTCCAAGCAATAATGCTATACCTTGCAAACTTTGAGTACNCAAATTGATCTTTCATCATAGCCTGGAGCATAAAAATTATAATTCGAAAATGTAAGTGTTATTTCATAGATAAAAAAATATAGGTTTTCAATAAATTTAATAATTTGATAAACCCTACAGTGGCGAAAAGATGAAAAATACAAATGACCCTCAGATCTTCACATATTTCTATAATTGAATTTTTTTTGTTGTCCTCTGCCACCTAATTCCAAGCAATAATGCTATACCTTGCAAACTTGAGTACTCTTGATTCATAGCATTGTGATACTTTTCTCACCACTATTATAGAAGACCATAAATCAATGGGACCAATGTTTAAGAATGGATTAATTGTAAACTGAGATGCAAGCCGCAACAAGAACCAGTTAACAATTCCACATAAAAAATTATATACCATATTGAAAATTCAGTATAATTGAGGGCAAAAAATTGATGGAAGTTGAAAGATGCGCCACCTAGCTAACTCAGAAGCAAATGCAGAAATTCAAAGCCACAACACACCAGGATGTCATGAAGTGAAGAGATCACTATATGCAGTGGCAGTTCAATATTACCAATACAGAATGTCAGAGAACTTCTAACAAAAAAAAGGTCAGGGCATTAAGAGTCTTATTTAGTCTATGTTTGGCCTCCATTTTTCAAAAAATTCATTTTTTCAAATTTCATTTTCAATCACATTTCCCTATAAACTAATTTTACACGTAAATCGAAAAAAATTTCTTACTTTTTAACCATATATTCTCCAACAAAACACTAATCTAAAATGCATTTTGGCCAAAAAAAAATGAGGCCCAAACAAGGGCTTACTGCTGTAACTCCTTCACCAAGAGCAGGGGTTAAGTTTCTACCTTCATGAGAAAATATATTGTTTTATGAAACAATTATAATTAAAATAGCCAAATATCAAACCTGAAGAGGCTCATTTTCATCAGTTGACCCAAGCATCTCATTCACCAGGAGTTGCCGCTCATGGGGATCACAAAAAGCTAAACACTTCTCCACCACATTTGAAGCAAACTTTTGCTGGCTCATTTGAACTATCTTCCCAGCCAATTCCTGGATTATAGTAGATCTCTCATGTGGCTTTCCATGCTCCAGCACGTGCTATATAACAAGAAAATGAACAACACTTATTGAAAGCTTTACCTGAACTGAACGAGAACCTACCTCTAATGTCAAACCATGACAGATCAATTAGAGTGCGTTTGGTTTGCTATTTTCAGTTTTACAACACACCCAAAACTCATTTGGTATGGTATTTTTGGAAAAAGGTTTCCGAAAACAATGTTCACTTAAAACATAAAACTCAAAACTCATTTTTTAATGTTTTGAGTTTCTTTAGTGAAAATGCTAAAAACACTTAAACATGGAAAAGAAGCATTTAAATAAAATTTTATTTAGAAAAAATTCTAAAAAATAAAAAATAAATAAATTGACAAATTCTAAAAAACTAAGAAATAAATTTGAAAAAATAAATTCAAAAAAATTAAAATTCCCAAAAACTAGAACTTTTAATAGTTATATGCATAAAAATTATAAAAAAAATATAATTAAATGAACAGATGAAAATGAACAGTTAATTGAAAGAGCATTTAAACAATCTTGGAGTAAATGTCATTTGAAGCAATGCAACAATATTGATGATTTATTTATTCTTCGTTTGAATCATATCCTGTGTATGTTTTTCTGTTTTAACCTTCCTTCACTTTAGGGGGAGGGTACAAGGGTGGATTTGCATCAACCTTCTAGCAGATAACGGCAAGAAGAAGACTCAGAAAATGTTGAGCATGCAAGTTCCAATAAATATTATAAGAGAAGAAAAATGATTATAAACAACTGTAGGATAACTGCTTTCTTCACGGAACAAGCTCGAGAGTTCATGCAATAAACCAAAAAAATAAGAATAAAGCACTGAAGAAGACGTGGGCAAACTCTATGTTGAAAATATAACGAGCATGAAAAATCTATACAACTTTAACCTTTACAAGACTTTTGATACAGCATATTCAACTTCAAATATTTCCACAAAACTCCTAAATAGCGTGAAAAAGGCCAAGATGCTAACAATATGTGAGAGGACTGAGGATAAACTAAATAACTTCAAAATACATAGCAAACCTGAATGACATAATTGCCATACTGATCCTGTGCCAACATGTTTACAGACACTAGAATCTCTCCCATCACTTTACACTGGGTTTTTACATCCTGACAGTGCTCCAATACTCTCTGTGGGAAGTAAAACATTATTATCAAATAAAAAAGATCAAAGTCAAAAATGTCAAAAAGTTTTGAGCATATTAGGATGTTATGTAACCTGTATCACACGACACCCATATGGATGAGTGGATAGAGTCACGACTTGGTCAATAAATGTCGAGACAATAAACTGGATATGCTCCTCTGGAATACATTCGATGCATTTCTGGATGACATGGTTACCATTTTGATCACGCACACAACGCATGACATGTCCATCAAGCTCTTCCACCATTTTGATCTTCTGATCCACATCAACAACTTCAACAGCCTAAGTTTTCAAAGAGATTATGAATTAGATATTTATAAAATCACAACTTCAGTTAACTATAGTAGTTTATTATAATAAAGTATACGATTCAAATAGCAAAAGAATCTACGAGAATAATAATTAGCTCCCTTGGAGAAATAACAGGCCACGAGGAGGAAGCATGATCTAGTACAGCAAAAAGGAAGATGCATACAACTTAAATCTGTTGTTACCTTCTGTATCACCCGACAACCATACATTTGAAGGCTAAGCGTAAGTACATGCCCAAAAAGCTTGCTACATAATTCTCTCCTCTGGGCTCCCATTCCATGTTCAAAAAACTGGAAAGAAACAAAATCAATACTACAAGAAAAAAAATGGAGTCTTAAAGCTAAGGGCTTATTTGTGCATATAAATGTAGACGATTGTGAATATCTACTAATAAAGGGAAGAAATGTAGGTACCTTCTGGATTACATAATTACCGAACACATCACTCATCAGAGTAAGAGCTTGAGGAAAAATTTCCTGGAAAACCATTTCCTTCTCCTCTGCTGTGGCCGTTTCAAGTTTCTGCTGTATGAACCGGCTTCCATACTGATCAGCACTGATAACAGATGTAAAGGTCACAAAATATAAGGTTTCAGCAATCATAAGTGAAAAGACCATTCTTGAGAAATATGTACCTAAATTCAACAACATGACCCAAAATCTCTGAAAGTTCAAAACATTTGGTTTTGTTGCTCTTAAACTCCTCCAGCAAAGAGGAAGCAAATCTATTCTCCAAGTTGTCCGAGTGCCAGGATCCCATCATACCCCCAGCTACATTTCTCACCCCACCAGTGAATCTCATGTTGAAATCTCCATGCCGCATAGGACTACCAGGTCCTACAGGAGAGTTTGGAATAACAGGGGGACTTCCTGGATACGACAACCCAATGCCAAATGCAGGATTGCCATAGTAACCATAAGGACTAGAACCACTGGTCTTTCCAACCAATGGAACACCATATTGCGATTTCTGTGGGGATAATAGGGTGCCAAGATAAGCTTTCTGAAGCAAGTCCATGTATGAATTACCCATATAGCTTCTATCTGCAGCAGGGTCACTAAGAGCTGCAGCATACTCAGCTGTCCTCAAGTATTGAAGATACACTGTATCAACAAAAGGCGTCTGCAGCACACTACCAGCAATCTGATTTCCCATTCCGCCGATGTTCTCTTCAGAGGCAGCAGCGCCTAGATTTGGTCCCCCCATCATCCTTGTGTGCATCACAGGTACAGCCATAGCAGATGCAGCAGCAGCATTCTCAAATAGAGGAGGCAGATTAGAGTTGCCAAGTTGGCTTGCTATTGGACTCATGGGATAGCCACTCAGACCATAACTTGAATATGAGAAATTTGGACCATCCAAATGCTGATATTGAGGGGCTAGGTTGCCCCCACCATTAACAGCTGAAGTAGTAGACCCTTTCACGTACAAATTATTAGAAGAAATACCAGCTCTGTATAGCTCAGCTCGGAGGGAAGAGTTATTGATATCCAACTCACCACCATCACTCAAACCAGGGTCAGAAGGCATCATTTTCGTTGACTGAGGTACAGAAGCCATATTGAACTGCCCAGTTTCAGATTTCTTTGTAAATGAATGCTGCTTCATGTTATTCTGCCCACCCGGAAGACTGAAGGGGTAATTTTTATGGTCATCAAAATCTTGTTCAATCCTAGAAGGCAAATAATTGTCCTCATGTAGCACACCATTTGAAAGGTTCATGGCTGACAAAGCAGCCATCAGATCTACAGACCCATTTGTTTGGGAAGATATGACATCATACGAATTGGGACTGTTAATGCTTCTCTTTTCTGAAATGCCTGCCCTACCTCCTCCAATAGGGGTAAAGCAAGGGCTAGGAGCCCTTGCAATGTGCTGTGGATCAGGAGTGGAGCTTCTAGACAAGGAAGCACCCAAAGCAGCAGCATAAGAATATGATGTAGGTTGTCCGACATGTTGAACAGCAGATGAGCTCTGAATATTCGAAGTAGAGCGCAGCGGGTCTGAAGCTGTCAAATCTTGACGGATATGAGCCAGCTCATATTCTGCTGAAGCTATGGTATCAGCATTCTCATCAAAAGCATTACAGCTAGCAGGGCGTGAAGGGTGTCCAGATACAGGAGTTGCACGGTTCAAGTCATCCTGCACAGATATCAAGAACTGAGATGCACAAAGAATGCCATGAAAGAAATGATGCATTCATCTTTGGGGAAGAGGGAGGTTAAAACAAAATACCAAAATTGAGACTTTCCAAGACTATGACACGATTTGAAGGAAAAGCAAAACATCGTACACAAAATTACATTAAAGCCGAGAAATAATGTAATGGGTACTATTTATCCTTTTTAAACTCACTAGGAGTCTACCGAAGAGATAATTTAGATCACATAAAGAACATGATAATTAAAAATGAAAAGCACATAAATGACTCCTTGAATTTCTTTCCAGATATACGAGGCCAGAAGACAAAATTGCTGAATCATTAACTGAGTTCCGAAAAAGATCCTATGATGTATCGCATGCAAGTCTTAGGTAGATTACATCAAATTGTATCAACGGCGTAAGTTTCAAAGTTAAAGCTTCGATTTGGGTTGATGGGGTTGGAAATAGATCACAAAGAAGTACCCATGGGTAATAACGTACACATTTATCATAAGTAAAAAAGGACGTAGATTAATTATAAAAAATGCACATTATATTATAGAACGCAACCAATAACAGAATGCTAAAGCAATAATATTTTCAAGAAACAGCACCGCAATATTCTTTGCTAGTGTGTCTATTAATGCATAAAAATTGCTAGCTTTTCATTAAAATAATGCGAAAAATAAATGAAAAAACAGAAAACCCATTATGAATGTATCTCTTTGATGTAGGAAGAAGGCAGACTGAGAACTATAATTCAAGATTTGTAATCAGGACCACGTTTTAACTACAGAGACTCACTTCAACCAATTAACTGAACTACTAAATAGATTTTGCAATTAATTTGCAGTTAACCCAAGTTGAGAATTTTGAATAGAAAAAAAAATTATGTCTCCCAGAGGCAAAATAGCAGAAAGTGCAAAATGGTGGAGGACACAACTAGAAGGCAGAAGCCAGGCATTTTAAGTAGAGCTCTTCCCATTGAAGAAGTATTTTCAAGTAATCGATGTGCAATGAGCTATCAAAAAGACTAATGGTTGAAATTAAAATAAGTTTCACCTTTCAGTGTGAAATGAAGGTTGAAGTAAACCGCTTTCATTTCAAGTAAACCCCAGCATGACCGTTATGAAATGACATTAATCATTAGATACCAAAATTGTCCCGTCTTCTCTCCTTATTATTATTTCATCACTCGCAATAGATCCCAAATGGACACATAATTTTTTTTATATTTTCATGTTCAACTAGCATTCATCTTGTCATACCTTGTCAACAAGCATTGCCAAAATTAAGACTAATGAAAATGTTCCTGTCACTCAGAAATTGAAAGTGGGAGAAAATAAGATGTGTGTGTGCAAATCTAACAAATTTCGTTAGAGAAAAATCATTAACATACCAAGACTGTTTTCAACAGAAAAAACAGATATACTATGAACCAGCACCTAACTGGGAAGATGCAAATGATCAGATTCACAAAGAAGAGTGTCTCAGAAACTGGCTGAGAAATGAGTTCAAAGTGGATACCAGTCAGATATGACTGGGTATGCCAATAGAATAATCATGCTTAAGCCCATAGGTAAGATATAAGTTAATAGCAAAGTAAAAAATCGCAAGATCCAGAGATGCCAATAGAATAATCATGATTAAGCCCATAGGTAAGATATAAGTTAATAGCAAAGTACAAAATTGCAAGATCCAGAGCTTTACTTAGCAACAAAGAGAAGACATCTTTACTACCCTACAACTGTAACTTGTGTTGCAAAGAGTACGGCATACCTCTTGAACCCACTCAGCAGGGGACTCGCCTGAATTTAACACCATATAATACAACGAAAAACTACTTCAAAATTATTAAAATAAAGCATAAATTCATAACCAAAGGAACTATTTGAGAAATTGAGTCTATGCATGAAACGCAGATGAAGTTCACTCACAACAAATTATCCAACCCATGGACAAAAACTAAAAATTGATAGACAAGTAACATTGTCATGCTTAACTGTAACACATGCACAGAAAAAGGTAACATCAAATTTAACAATAATCTTCAAGTACATGCATGAAACAGATAATTTCTCAATATGTACATAGACTTCAATATTCATATAAAAAAATGGCAAACAATGCCGAAGATCATCCCATAACCCTGTACAAAAAATTAGATAATCTGGAACTGTAATGTAGAAAAGGTAAACGGTCTTAAAAATCAACACAGCGTCAGTCTCAAAAAAGGTAGAAAAACTCCAAGTAAATGGTTTAACAAAACCTATATAATAGACACAAATTTATGCAAGTATTCACCTGAAATATTTCGGCCAGGCTCTTCTGTTTGCCGCCTAGTCCTAATCCAGGCAAACCAATCAGCCCATCACCACCCCAATCCACAGTACCCTTAGCTTTATCCATCTCATTCTCACTCTCTGACTTATTAGAATTGAAGCCCGGTGGCATTGTAAACTGCAATCTCCCGCCACCACCGCCACTACTATCACTCCTATTCACCTTCCTTCTATACCCAATTGCAGAACCCCCTTCTTGCAACCTCTGAGCAGACCGCCAATCCTCCTTGGATAACAGAGGTGGCGGCAGCCTTGGGTTCATATTGGCATTTGAGTAATAGTAAGATGAATATGCCGGATCGGACCTAAGTTCCTCATCTGTCATGAACCCATTACCGCTCTTATTCCTAGCAATTTCAGGGAAGGCTATTCCACCACTGCTGCCACCACTAACATCACCGCGCTTATACAAACCACCAATTGCCTTCAAGGAACCCTCAACGGTAGGGGGAGCTGATCCACTCCTATACATATTCAGTTCCTTTTCACGTTCATCAGCATCTTGGTGCCGCTGTTCAAGAAGCAAGAAACCAATCTCCTTCTCCAAATCATCTCCAAAGGAATTTTCATTGTTCAGCATTGGTCTCCTCTCAAATTCAGGTAACATTTCTTCCACTATACCAAAATCCTCCTTCCACAGAAAATTTTAAACTAATCCCACCAAAACTCACAAACCCTAAAAGCCTTAGAAAGCTCTCAAGAATACTTCTTTTATTCTAAACACTAAAACCTTAAAAAACCCGTATGTACAACCTGAAAATCAAAGCTTTGAGCACATTAAAAACCCATTCTTTGACAATCAAGCGTCAAGAAATTCCATTTTGTTATGATAAAACCAACAAAACGCCATGATTAAACCCAAAACTTTTACTTCCTTTCAGTATAAATCAAAAGAACTATAGGCAACGAAAATTTATTTCTTGGCAAAAGGGCATTCTTTAATCACATTGAATTTCAAGAAAATAGCGAAAGGGGTGCGTTCCGATTATAAAATATAAGATGTAGGGCCGAGCAGTTGGGCGAGGTTTGAGGGTTTATAAAGGAGAGTGACGAGAGAGGAGCCTATGTGTTATATATATTTATATATACGAGACACCAACCCGGCGGCGAATTGCTATTTTCGAAGAACCCTAAGGGTTTGTTTTTCAACTATAATTTCACTTAGAGCGTGATTAGTGCATATTAAAATGAGAGAATGCATTTTATTGAACTGGTGTGGTGAGGTATATATGGTTGAAAAAAAAAGTTATTAATGTGATGAAAAATATTATTTTATTGAAGAATGTGGAATTGAAAATGAGTAGAAGAATGAGAATGAAAAAAATAATATGGATCAAACATGGGCTTATTTTTGGAACATGTTTGGTTCTACCTTTTATACTCTGTCTCGCCATGACTCTTGATGCGGTCCAGAGAACTTTAAAAATAGGATTAAGGGTGTGTTTGGGCCACGTTATTTTGAAAAAAAAAAGTATTCTGAATAGTAGATTGATAGAGAATGTATAGTTAAAAAAGAAGAAAAAGTTATTGATGTGATAAAAAATATTATTTTATTAAAGAATGTATGATTAAAAATAAGTAGAAAAATGATAATCAAACGGAGGCTTAAGATCAAAATAGCTTTGTTAACAATTTATAATTGAATTTCAAGAAAATAGCGAAGGGGGTGTGTTCCGATTATAAAATATAAGATGTAGGGCCGAGCAGTTGGGCGAGGTTTGAAGGTTTATAAAGGAGAGTGACGAGAGAGGAGCCTATGTGTCATATATATTTATAGATACGAGATATCAACCCGGCGGCGATTGCTCTTTTCGAAGAACCCTAAGGGTTTGTTTTTCAACTATAATTTCACTTGGAGCGTGTTTAGTGTATATTAAAATGAGGGAATGCATTTTATTGAAGTGATGTGGTGATAAATATGTGGTTGAAAAAAAAAGTTATTAATGTAATGAAAAATATTATTTTATTGAAGAATGCGGAGTTGAAAATGAGTAGAAGAATGAAAATGGAAAAATAATATGGATCAAACATAGGCTTATTTTTGGAGCATGTTTGGTTCTACCTTTTATACTCTCTCTCGCCATGACTCTTGATACGGTCTAGAGAACTTTAAAAATAGGATTAAGGGTGTGTTTGGGCCATGTTATTTTTAAAAAAATGTATTCTGTAATAATAGATTGATAGAGAATGTATAGTTGAGAAAGAAGAAAAAAAGGTAATTAGCACAAAACGTCCCTACCTTTGACGGGTTCTGTGCAAAACGTCCTTACCTTACGTTTT
>CAIGRL010152479.1:0-17548 GCA_903798325.1 Fraxinus xanthoxyloides
AACAAGTCAAAAACACAAAACTCCAATCTCCATTAGGCTCAGTTGAGTAGGCTCATTAATGGCCCAAATTTCTACTGATTTAAGGTTGCTAAGGCCCAATAATAGAACAGGGATGGTCTTTGTTCATACGCCACTTCCAACTCATTTCACTAAAATTGTACGACTTTCTCACCATGTTTCCAACCAATTGTGCCAAATTTTATATGAACAGTTTTCCATAATTTATTTTAAAATTTATTGAATTACAAATTCTATTACTAATAAAATTACTAAATTAAAAATTATATTTAATTAATTAAAATATTACCTTTATTAATAAAATAAAAAATATTTCACTTAATATCAAAATTCAAAACTAAAAAATATATTACATTTAACATCACATTTAGGGTGGGGGCGTGGGTTTAGGTTTGATCTTTTTTATCCAACTCAAACCTTACACAGTAGGATTGGTTTGATCTAAAACTAAAACAACACAATCCAATTATTGATTTAAATCGAACTCAACTCAAACCGATCAAATTTGTGTCGATTTGTGTTGGGTTTGTCAGTTCTGTTCGGTTCGATTCTACAAAAAAAATGATTTTGATTTTTAGAATCAAGAACCATTTGGTTTGGTTCAATTCTAGTTCTAGAATCGAGAACTGAAATCGAAACCAAACTTAGTTTTTTATTTTTATTTTTTATATATAATAATTAATAGATACCCTAATTTTGTATTAATTGGAGACAATCAATTAATTGCGTGTACCCTAATTTTGAGTTCACTTGAAATATTTCTCTTTCACTCCTTTTCAATTTACACAACGTCATTATACGCGGCACCACATTTTATCACGTTAGTTGAGGACACTCTTTCGAGACTACAAAATGAAATTGGTCGGTCACCTAAAAAGCTTTGAAACTATTTTTTACATTGATTATTTGATTTAATTATTTGTGCTATTAACAAATAAAGGAAAATCCGATAATTATTCATGGAGTATTAAATGTTTAATGGTTGCCTATAAAAGTCGATTGTAAAAGTTTTGCATAATTCATCATTTATTGTGGGTGTACGCCGTTAAAACTGCTACAATTAATTTAATGAATCATTGTTATTACTTATTAGACAATCTTCTGTATGGGAATAAAAATTGATTCGTGTATTCATATTATGATTGTTAAGGGATAAAATCATACGTCGAATAAAGATGAAAATATAAACATCCTTTTAATAAGATTGACATTTTAAGATGGAACTACAAGTTTTAACATGATATCAGAGCACATTAAACTCAAACGATTAACTTGATCTAATTAAAACTCAAAAAAACTTGCACAAGAATTTTAGGATTAGTCAGTTCAAATGAGTCACCATCTTGCGAGAGCATATTAAGGGATAAAATCTTACATCGAATAAAAATGAAAATATGGATCAACTTATAAATAATTTGGGACATCATCTTAATAAAATTGACATTTCAAGATAGAAACTGAAGTTTTAACAATGACTATATTTGTTTATTAATTTGAACTTTTGTGATTTTAATGACTGATAATTTGAATAGGCTAAATATTTGATATTTATTTTTTAAGTATATCTTATTAATTTATGGATATAGTACAAGTCTGAAAATTTAAGAAATAAAATTAGAAACAAACCAAATCAGAACTGAATTAATACATTCTGATTTGGTTCCGTATATTTTAAAAAAGAAAAAAAATTTGATTCCATTTTCAAAAAATCATTGGTTTATGATTCAGTTCTCTTAGAACCCGAACCAAATGAAATTGTGTTCACTCCTAACTAAGTACAAAACATATCAAAATTAAAAATAAATGAAAATCTTATCTATTGTAACAATATTTAGATGCATTATTGTACTTTAAAATTTAGGGCATGTTGGGTAGAAATTAAAATTGAAAAACTAGCCGTTATTGTTAACTTTTATTAGACAAGTGAGACTCAATAATATTTATATTTTCAATTTTAATTGAATCTTGAGTTATACCGAACACACTTTTAATCTCTTGTCTCAGAAGTCTTTCTTTAATGTTGAAAGCAAAATTTATATAGATTATTGCCTCTCCTCTTAGTCAAATTTGTGTTACTTGTAGATGGTTAGAAAATATGATTGTAAAGTTTTGATATTAGGTGACTTAATGTTAACACATGTTTCAGTTGTGACTCAATGTTTATTTTGCAAATCTCAATTGCGTCCCTCATGTTTTCTCTAATTTTAATTCAAGTCCTCTTATTAAGGATGATAAGTTAATCCTCACCATCCAAATGGGGGATGCGGGTAGGGATAGATATAGTTCCCACCCTGAACCTTTCTAGAATTTATATTTTATTTTGTTCTATGAAATTAAATTTAAATTGTATTTTAAAAATAAAAATAATATTAAAGAAATAAATTAAAAATTGTAAATTCGAAGATTTTAGTCCTATCCCTGTTGCCATCCCTACATTTTTATCACATTTGTACACAATTCCTGCTCAATATGTAAATTTTTATTAGATTATTTGAATGCTCTCACGTGAATAATAATTTGATGAAATTTTTATTTTCAACCTTAATTTTAGTCTCGGAAATTTTCCAATAAACCACTTGATTTCCTTTCCAAACCCTAAACAAAAAACTTCATAGCTACTTACATTCACATCACAATTTTTATTAATCACACAATATTTTAATTATAATGAAAGTCTCCATTTTTGCTCATTTTTGCATTTATGTATCAAACTTTTCCCATCTCATTATTATCTTCAATCTTCAATTTTAATTAGAATATTTTGTCTCTAATATCGATTTCCATCCAAATATTCTGACAACGTGTTTTGAAATAAATAGCAAATATTTTGTTGAACTTTTATATTTGTTACTTTTTTCTTATTTGAAATATGATGGACAAATGAGTCTTTTTGCTTTTTATTTTTTGCACGGACATGAACAACACGTGTTAATTGAAGCCATCAACACGAAATGGGTGAACGTTGGAGCTTTATTGCGATTGAAAAGTAGTACCATTAATAGAAACCGTAGCGTGAATACGTTCTTCCAAATGTGGCTCTCATATCTTTTTCTACTCAACAAACTATCGTAATTTAATTATTCCTTTTAAACAAAATATATATATAAAAAAAAAACGTCCATGGAAAGGTGAAAGCATTGTAAAGAGGAATAAATGCAACAACAAGTGGAGGAACACGAGAACATGACTAACATAATTATCAGCAATTAATAAATCCTTCATTTTCACTTGGTCTTTGATGGAGTGCCGGACCATGTCTTCCACCCACCAAAGCTTACACAAAATTATTCAATTTGTTTTGAGTATCGTTATTGTCACGTCCCTAGTAGTCAACATGAATCTTCTATTCAGGTGGCTATCGTTATAATTTCGATTTAATTCGTGATTTTTTTCATATACTTCATTATGTTAGAATTTACTAGAAGATAGTTTATATCTTATTAGGGTTATTACTCAAATAAAATCAATAGAAATATATAGTAGCTTGCATATAATTTATGTATTAATCCATGACATAGTTTGAAATTTTGTTAAGTAAATAAATATAGTACGATAATCTTCACTTCATGCATGCACAAGAGTGCGTTCAAATAGTGTACAACTAAAATCGGTGAACCAATACATGGATATTTCCCAAATTAATTTAGTTTACTAGAAAGAACGAACAAACATGTGTTGACAAGATATTAATAGCGTAAATACACATCAGCTGACAACATATTTATTAGCTTCCAATTGTTGTAGTGATGATATATAAAATAAGACCAATCAAGCTATATTGTCAGAATATTTTACATTCAATCATTTGCTGTCGACGTTAGATCTCACTGATTTTGAAAACAATCAGTTTTTACACCCAATCATCTGCTGTCAACACTGCGTCTATCAAATAGGAGGGCAAAATATTTGGTTAAATGGCTTGACTCTACAGATAAATAAGAAAACTTCAAAATGAACAAGTCTCCGTGGTTTTCTTTAACTCCATCTGCAACTTCTGGCTCATCAATTATATTATCCACTTAGAGAAAAAATGGGTTTAAACAATTAAGATTGCAAACGCAGTTTAAATCAGGAAATTATGGTTTGTGTATTTGGTTTATTTCCCATGTGGGTCATTTTATTTTGAAGGTCATTAAAAAAAAGAAAATGAAAATGAAAAATTTGAATTGATTGTCCACATCTACAAATTGTCTTGATCAAATTGACAAATTCAATATGAATTTGTGATTGTAGAATTTAGGTATTTATTTCCTTTTGTAAATAATAAGCTTGACTTCTAAGAACTTTAATTAGAAAATATTGAGAGAGGCCTTGGAAAAATAAGATTTACACCCCATTTAGAGGGGTGAGAAATGAATATATAATCATGGACAAGATTTTAAGTTTTCTTTTTATAATACAATTTTGTTTACATTTCGTCACATTTCGTCAAATAAGATAAGAATTTCCTTCTCGTAATATTATACATGAAATTTATATTCTTCCCCCAGTTGCCCCTAATGAACAGGATAAAAACTCCACACTACTAATGTGACGAGAAAAACAATAGATAGGATAATAATTGCCACATTAGCCCAAAGGTTTCCACCTCGTCGCCTCAATCACCTCCACCCCTATACACTTGTGAAGAAGGTATTATTTGAGGACAAGAAATGAACATGCAAGCACGATATTCGTGCTATCGACAAAAGTAAGGAGACAATTTGTACCGATTAGAATAGGAAATTATGGTAGGGAAGTTTAATATGTATGCATGTTTAGCATTTTCTTTCTTGATTTGCGGCTTTAATTGCACCACATAAGGATTAGTTGCTATCACAAGCCTTAAATATTTGAAATCTTGAATATTTCACAATTACAATACACATGAATAACATGTAACTTTTCTAATCCTTGCAAAACGCCATGTGACGGCTGCTATAATGTATGATTTTATGTCGATATATTATACTGATCATAAGTTGACAAATGGCAAATTATTTGATAGTTGATCGTGTTTATAATTTAAGTTTGATTTAATTTTCTACAGAGGTGGCTCGACTGGCATATCTTTTAGCTCATATTCGATCCAGCTATAATCAGATTACAATAAAAGTTGATAAAAAGTATAGTTCAAAAGCTGAAAATAGTTGCAGGCTCATAAAATGTATGGTTGATAATGAGTTTAGAAAATAGGAATCTAACGGAGATTAGTCCTCTGATGTTTGGTTCAGTTAAAAAAATCTGGCTAAATCTACGTTAAAATCAACAATTAATTTAATCAATTATTTCATGAGACTTACAACTTTTGAACCGCATATTAAGTTAAATTTTATCAAAAATTACAGAAACTCTGATTTTTATAAAGCTTAATTATTGATAAACAGGTGATGTCAGCCTTTTAAGATTTTAAACGGAAACGTTAAAACTAACTAAAAAGTGAAATTTCCTACATTAATTAAACGATAGAGACTATAGTAAAGTTGGTCAATAATTATCTTTTTATTTGCCGCATGCCTCCACACCCACAAAATGTTAGATTTTCAAATTAATGGTTAATTCATTTCTTTCCCAATATTGATCCTTGAATGTGGATTTTTGCAAAGTAATTTTGCAAACCTATAAAACCTATTAACGTATTTTGCGAGGCCCAAAGTTGTATATGTTGAGATATTATCTCTAGTAAGATTTTCATGTCGAGGCCCAAAGTTGTGTCACCATGTGCCGCCGTGTATTAATGAGCATATTGAACTGTCCATGTGACACGCTCCATGCAAATCTCGCACAAGAGGCATATTATGTTAAAAGCTAGAAGAAAAAAATTCAAAGTTGAGGGGCTATAAAATAGAAAATTTATATATAGTTTTTTTCATATAACGTATTAGATGTGTTGAATATGATATTTTAATTGTCAAATTGACATTTTTTGTCCATTACAAATTCGAGGGCTATAAAATTGAAAAGATGAAAATCTTTAAAAATAATAATAATAATTTATTAAAGAACCAAGTGCCAATTGGTGCAGAAGTCGAATAATCCAAATTTTAAAATGAAATTATGATCATATAACTAGTAGAAATAGTACATAGCCAGCAAATGCCAATTAGACATAAGAAGAAGAAATATAAAGATTGGATCGTGTCGAGCCTTTCAAGCAAGAACATTTAATTGCCGTCTGATTTAGTTCACCATTGAATGTAGCATACCACTTTTAGGTAAGACTAATAATTCTACAAATAGTTGTTTACGTTTGTTTGGGAGACTAACAAATTATTTTATTACGACGGCTATAGTTTTATGTTGAAAATGAACTAAATCGAATATAATCTATCACGAGAATTATAATAGCTTCTTTCGATTCTTCAAATCACTGGTCAAAATCATTTTCTTAAAGTATAGACTTTCAAGCCAGTTACTTAGCCCGAACAATAACTTGTAATAATTACAATTTTGAATGTTTGAAAAGTCGTTAAACCAATACAAGGTGACTCACCAACGCACTTGCCAATTCTATACTGGTTAAAGACAAAGACATCAAATACGACGCATCCAAAATAAGCTTACTACCAAATAAGTCATAATTAATCAGTTTCGAAAAAATATGTTTTGTAATTTTTTTTATACATTTCACGTACGATGTTTGCAACACGTCATTATAAATTATCACTTCTAGTTAATGTTGGAAGACATTTGTTAAGCCGTAACTGATATATGCCGTCACAATCTTGAATTAACAATGTTTTATTTGTTCAACTTTCATGAAAATGTTATGAAAAATATGGTAACGGGTCAAATCTAGATATGCAGTCACCAATAATACTGGTGTGCAAACATCCAATTTAATTTTGTGTTAGACCGAACTAATTTCATGATTGACCATAGTTGAATACTAAAAACATATCTGAAAATTTGTATGATCAAACCAAGAAGCCATCCAATGGATGTTTCTCATACAAATTATAAGCGATTTGATGAAAAATGTTTTTTTTGTAAAAAAATAATGTGAAATGGCGTCAATTGTAAATTTTGTAAGTCACGGTGTAAACGAAGATGCAGCATAATTGATATGAATGTCCAATTTTCACAAGTTTGTACTCTCAAAGAATGAAGCTATTGATCATTTTATAATGTCACTCTTTAATATTTTAAAAGGTCATTATTCAATATAGATTTTTTTCTAATCATGTTATAATCTTATTAATTTAATAGTCTTAACTATATAATTCAATTTCTGTCAATCAAGTTGACGAAAACACATTGTTTTGGAGACAAATGGACCTCATACATGTTGCTACTCAAGCAGGATTTTAATCATTCTAATAATCTGTGAGCATTAGAAGATGGCATTCTACTCCTTGAATCCTTGATCATTTGCTCAAGGATTCGTGCGACTTTAGTTCAAGAAAAAGAGTTCAGCACGAACATATGGAGCAAGTTTCTAATATCCGTCCGCGAATCGTCATCGATTCGCGAAGAATGATGTAATGTGAATTTGCTGGAGGACCTCAGTTTTAATTAACTATAGCCCATGTTTGGTATAAATTTTTTAATACCCGTTGTTTAAGGGACGTTAACCAAATTTTTAGATGAAAACCTTCAGGGGAACTATGTGTTAAATAATAATATTGAACATAGAATTCAATGAGAAATAGGTAGGAGACATAAGTGTGACAAAATTAAAATGTTAGCAATCTTTAATTATATTAAAGTAAAAATACTTAATAATATTACGTTTATTTTTCTTTCTACCACCCTCGTTATAACTTTGTTTTTTCGAAGTTGTTATCGAATAAAACTGATAAATATTAAAGAATTTAAAAATTCTTTGATCTAATCTTATCATTAAATTTTGAATCAATGAATTTGAAGATCAAAAATCAATTCTCGATATTTGTATAGAATCAACAAGCTTCAATCTTACATTCGACGTATTTTCTTGCTTCTCATTGCATCACATGTTGGATAATATTCATAATATTTTACTGTGTCACATTTCATATTGCAACAGCACACTGTATTTGGTACAAGGATTATAAAAATCTAAATTTCGTATTCCTTATTTAAAGTTATTATATCATGTATATTCTCTAGCCACTCTTTGAGCTATATGTCATCTTAGATGTTACTAACAATTTGGCAGAAATTTTTCCCTGTTGCCTCTTGGGCGACTGCATGAAGTTTTACCATGCAACTGCATGGTAGAAAGTACTTTCTATTTAGTTCAATTTGGTCCCCAAGTTTTATTTCATTGACTTTTTTGTCTTGCTTTCATCTCCTCCTCCTAACATTCCATGATATCACAATGTATTACTTAGCCCAATTCCATGCTCAATTCGTCATTCGGATCAACTTTTGAATAATTGCATTTTGGTCCCCAAAATTTCATTTTCTTCCATTTTGGTCCTTTTTCGTTTGTTTTCGCAAACTATTCATTCCATCCATTAATGTAATCCTACAAACACAAATTATATCAAATTAAGCCATATTTTAACATATACATTGACAATTTTTCATATTTTGTGGTCTAAATAAATGCGCAAAACGCACTTATCAATAACTAAAATGTCCTTGCAAGGAAAGTGATTAAATTTTCCACGATTAGTTGCAATTTAGTTTCTTCAAAGTAAACTATAAGAATAGATTGATAAGATATATAGAGAGAGTTCGTTCATTATAGTATAAATTTTAATAATACAAATTTTAAAATATCACCTTAACATTGCATTCCGATCAGTTGCTAACGCGCGCCTTAAATCTTTGAAATCTTAAATAATTCACAATTACAATGTGCGTGAATAACATGTAAGTTTTCTAATCCTTGCAAAACGCCATGTCGCTGCTATAATGTATGATTTTATGTCGGTATATTATACTGATCATAAATTGACAAATGGCAAATTATTGGATAGTTGATCGTGTTTATGATGTAAGTTTGATTTAATTTTCTACAGTGGCTCTGACTCGCATGTCTTTTAGCTAAAATTAGATTATGATAAAAGTTAACTTTAATTAGAATTTTTAATATTTTATAGAAGGCAAATTAGAATTTTCTATTTACCAAATTAAATAATTAAATTAAAAAAGGAAAAGAAATTAGGTGGCTCTGACTCGCATGTCTTTTAGTCCTTATTTGATTTAGCTAAAATTAGATTATGATAAAAATTGATAAAAAGTGTAGTTCAAAAGTTAATAAAAGTTGTATCATCATAAAATGTGTGGTTGAAAATAAGTTTTAGAAAATGATAATTCAACTGCTCTCATGTTTGGTTCAACCAAAAAAATTGTTTAAAATTTAGGGATAATTGCAGCTGAGATTCCAAACCTTTCCAACACTAGCAATTTTTTCCCAAAATCTTTGGTTTATCGTAACCATCACTCTAACATTTTCAAATGTTGCATGTGAGGCCTAAATGGATGGAAATCATCCAATTTAAAGTTAGTTGACAAAAAAATTGAGTTTAACCACATTTTTAATATTTTATAGATGGCAAATTAGAATTTTCTATTTACCAAATTAAATAATTAAATTAAAAAGGGAAAATAAAATAAATATGTATCTCTTTCCCCATCACCTACTCCAAAACCAAAGATTATAAAATCGGTCATGTCATTCCATCGACCCTACAACGCCATCACACTGCAATTGCTACTCAACCACCATCACCACCCAACCCAATCGCCACACCATCATTATCTTCAACTAATCCTTTGTGATTTTCTTTAAAATGCCTATAAAACAGTGTTAGACCTCTCAATTGTAGGTCGCATTCTTGAGCTCTTTGTAATTGAATCTTTGAAAGATTGTTTAAGGGTGTGTTGGANATTAAATAATTAAATTAAAAAGGGAAAATAAAATAAATATGTATCTCTTTCCCCATCACCTACTCCAAAACCAAAGATTATAAAATCGGTCATGTCATTCCATCGACCCTACAACGCCATCACACTGCAATTGCTACTCAACCACCATCACCACCCAACCCAATCGCCACACCATCATTATCTTCAACTAATCCTTTGTGATTTTCTTTAAAATGCCTATAAAACAGTGTTAGACCTCTCAATTGTAGGTCGCATTCTTGAGCTCTTTGTAATTGAATCTTTGAAAGATTGTTTAAGGGTGTGTTGGAGTCAAAGATGCTAGTGAGTGACTTACAGACCAAATAATACCAAAAATAGTAAATAATATGAAAAATTGGTGAGAGAGTAACAAAAGAAGCAAAAACTGTGATTGTAAGCAAAATTAGGATTATTTTGTGGCCTAAATTTGATAAAAATGGTTGTCATGAAAGCATTTTGCTTGTGGGATGTGAGAATTTGCTTTGACCAAAGAGAAACGAATGGAGAGAAATCATGAAAGAGTTGTAGAAGTTTTGGGCATACCCCAATCATTTGTTTTACAAGACTTTATTTTTGGATTCGAACGAGTTATTATTGAGTTGAGAAGTGTGAGCCGAGCTGCAGGTGCAAAATGGGATGCGGCAACCGTGTGACTCGGGGAGGGATATCAAATTCCGTTTGAGAATTTATTTTGCATAACTGATTTGGGAAAAATTCGATTTGAGAAATATGTACTTGAAGATGACAATAATTCATAGTGTTGGGTGATTAGAGGGCAAAGGGTGAAGGGAGAGGTGGTGGTGGCAATGGCGATGGTGATGATTTTGGTTAGGGGAGGTTGGGGAAGGGGTGGAAGGAATAAGATATAGGTTTTTTCATTTTTTTCTTTTTTTCCTTTTTTCGGTTTTTCAATTTTATTAATTTAATTATTTAATTTGGTAAATAGAAAATTACTAATTTGCCCTTTATAAAATATTAAAAATGTGTTCAAACTCATTTTTTTGGTGAACTAACGTTAAATTTGATGTTTTCCATCCATTGAGGCTTCACATGCAACATTTAAAAAGGTTATGGGTGACGATTACAATAAAATAAAGATTTGAAAAAAAACTTGCTAGTGTTTGAGAGGTCTAGGGGCCTCTGCTACAATTACCCCTAAAATTTATGTTAAAGCCGACAATTAATTTAATCAATTATTTTATAAGACTCACAACTTTTGAATCATATATGTAGTTAAATTTTATCGAAAATTATAGAAAATCTGATTTTTATATAAACCAAAGACGAGTTGAATTATTGATAAACAAGTGATGTCGCCCTTTTAAGATTTTAAACGGAAACGTTAAAACAAACTGAAAAAGGAAATCTCCTGCAATAATTAAACGATAGAGACTATAGTAAAGTTGGTCAATAATTATCTTTTTATTTGCGGCATGCCTCCACACCCACAAAATGTTAGATTTTCAAATTAATGTTTAATTCATTTCTTTCCCAATATTGACCCTTGTCTGCGGATTTTTACAAAGTAATTTTGCAAACTTATAAAACCTATTAACATACTTTGCGAGACGAAGTTGTACATGTTGAGATATTATCTCTTGTAAGATTTTCATGTCGAGGCCCAAAGTTGTGTCACTATGTGCCGCCATGTATTAATGAGCATATTGAACTGTCCATATGACACGCTCCATGCAAATCTCGCACAAGAGGCATATTATGTTAAAAGTCGGAAGGGAAAAAAAAAAAAATGAGATCAAAGTTGAGGAGGGGCTATAAAGAAGAAGAAATATAAAGATTGGATCGTGTCGAGCCTTTCAAGCAAAAACATTTAATTGCCGTCTGATTTAGTTCACCATTGAATGTAGCATACCACTTTTAGGTAAGACTAATAATTCTACAAATAGTTGTTTACATTTGTTTGGGAGACTAACAAATTATTTTATTACGACGGCTATAGTTTTGTGTTGAAAACGAACTAAATCGAAGATAATCTATCACGAAAATTATAATAGTTCATTTGGGTTTTTCAAAACGGATTATGATTGGTGTATATAGGGGACACCATAATGGACACATGGTGCCCCCCTATTGGAGGGGGCGCCAGCCCCTACGTACATGTAACACTGCCCTTCCAAAACACTGAGCAAAACCATTTTATTAAATTATAGACTTTCAAGCCAGTTACTTAGCCCGAACGAATGTTTGAAACGTTAAGCCAATACAAGGACTCACCAACGCACTTGACGATTCTATACTGATTGAAGAAAAAGACATCAAATACGATGCATCCAAAATATGCTTACTACCAAATAAGTCATCGTTAATCAATTTCGGAAAAATATGTTTTGTCATTTTTTTTATACACTTCACGTGCAATGTTTGCAACACGTCTTTATAAATTATCAGCCGTAACTGATATATGCAGTCAGAATCTTGAATTAACAATGTTTTATTTGTTGAACTTTCATAGAAATGTTATGATAAATATGGTAACGGGTCAAATCTAGATATGCAGTCACCAATAATATTGCCATTGGTGTGCAAAAATCCAATTTAATTTTGTGTTAGACCGAACTAAGTTCATAATTGACCATAGTTGAATATTATATCTGAAAATTTGTACTGTTCACCTTCCACATTGCAATAGCACACTGTATTTGGTACAAGAATTATAAAAATCTAAATTTCGTTGTATTCCTTATTTAGGGTGGTGTGTTTGAATCATATTATTTTGGAATGATGTATTCTAGAATAATAGATTTATGGATAATGTGTCGTTGAAAAAGAAAAAAAAATGAAAATGAGAATGAAAAATTTAATGTGCACCAAACATAAGCTTAAAGTTATTGTATCACGTACATTCTCTGACCACTTTTTGAGAGCTATATGTCATCTTAAGAGATGTTGATGTACCTAAAATGTCCTTGCTAAGAGCGATTAAATTTTATACGATTAGTAATTTAATTTCTTCAAAGTAAACTATAAGAATAGATTGATAGGATATATATAGAGCTCGTTAGTACAAATTTTAACATATCACCATAACATTGCATTCTATTATATATATAACATGATTATTATAGAGTAACAGAAAGGTGTGTAAAAAGTTTTAAGAAACAAATAATGGATATTGTATTATCTAAATTTTACTTGTTGACTGTTTGATCCACATTATAATTTTCATTTTTATTTTTTTACTCATTTTTTAACCACACATATCAATAACTTTTCCTTCTTTTTTAACCACATATTCATCATCACATCGCCTAAAAAATACATTATTTCCATTTTAATATGCATCAAACAAGGGCTTAAATTATAAAAAGTACATGTTTATATTTAGCCCCTATTTGACACTCATTCTCTTTAATTTTTTTCTCTTTCTTCATTTCAACTATACATTCTCCAAATAAAATAACATTACACACAAATCTAAAAGTTTTCATCAATTTTTCACTACAAATTCTCCCATCAATCACTATTCCAAAATTTCTATTCCCATTAAAATGGGTGTCAAACACTCACTTAGAGTTTGTTTGATGTGGTTGTAATAGATTTTGTGAAAAATGATTATTTGAGAAAATACATGGCTAATATGAGAGTTTGTTTAAATTATTTTAATATGAGAAATTGACTGAAAATGAGTTTAAGAAAAATAAGTTTAAAGAATGTCTACAAACACATGGGCTTAATGATTATTTTAGTTTATAAAATCATTAATATATATATATATATATATAATTTTGGATTTGTTAATATTTAAATTATGTATACATATTATACTTCACATTTTAGGTTTAAAATTCCAATAAGATTGCAAAGGCATGAGTTCACCACTTAGTTCATTTTGGTTCCCAACTTCTCCTCGTGTACAACTTGAGTCCCGTCCTATGTACAATTTTGGTCTTTCATATTTGAATCTTTCCTTATTTTGTCCTCCACATTCCTCAGTCGTTTGAAGTTGTTCTGGCAAGTTTTGAAAGTATATAATTTAGTCCTCAAAATTTCTAAATGTTGAAATCAACTCCCAAAACTTATGAATATCTTCCGAATGCTCTATTATTACTTCTAATTGATCGTATGCATTCCACTTAGCCACGGATTGATAGCCATTATTTGACAAAAATAAAGTTTTGAACAGTAAATTTTTTAAAAATGTTTGGTTAAAAGGTAGAAAAAAATTTAGGTTTATGTGCATTATATTTTTTTGTATTCCAAAATAAAATTTCAACTTGACATAAGACTCCTATAGCATTCCAAATTGAATTCTTTTTTACGTGTACTTCAACAAGAAAAAATTCGAGTCACACAAAAATTCTTACATTTGGTAATAGATTTTGAAGGTGAACAATATATTAATAAATTAACAGATACTATTATTTAGCTAAAATTTACATGAATTATTAAAGGTACATGTCTATATTTAAAATCTTTTTTTAATTTATAAATGTATTTTTAAGTTTGTAGTTGTTAACACTTAAATGATGTATACCTATTATATAAAATTAAGGGTAATTAGTACATAACGTCTCCGTCTTTCACTGTTATTACGGAAAACGTCACTACCTTTCATTTTCATCCTTATTTCCATCTTTCATTGTGAAAAAAGTCTTTTTATCTATTTTCTCAATTAAAAATTTTGAAATGACGAAAATACTCCCCTTTAAATAAAACAAAAGGAAAAAAGAAAAAACTGCAAATATAGTCCCAACTTTTTTGAAAAGCGCAAATGAGTCCTAAATGAATTATTAAAATGGTAATTACTACATAATATTCATACATTTCACTGTTATTGCAAAAAAACTCCTAACTTTTTTTTTAACCTTTTCATTCTTAATTATATATTTGATAGCGGAAACCATCATTTTTATCCATTTTCATCTAATTTTTCAATAAAAAACAGTGAAATGATGAATATATCCTTCTATTTAAATAAAAAAAAAGGTTAAAGAATTAATTGCAACCATAGTTCCAATTTTTTTTAAAAAAGTGCAAACGAATCCCCAATAAATTATTAAAAAAATAATATTTTTTTTAATAAAAAGTACAAACGAGTCCTAATTAAATTTATTTAAAATTTTAAAAATTTAAAATAAAAAATAAAAAGTGCACATGAGTCCCATTAAATTGTAACTATTTATAAGAAAAAAAATTATTATTATTTTTCCTTCACAAAGACATCGTAGGTATATCAATTTTAGATTACATATAACTCAAAAAGTGGTCGAGGTGTATGTAATATTTATTTAAAATTTAAAAATATGAGATATTATAGATATTTTTTTCAACGTGAAGGATGTATCTAATATTGTCAAAAATGTGAGTGACTTTAATATTGTCTCTAATTTTTATACGACGCGATTATTTTTTGACATAATAATAATGTGATGTTTATTGTACTTTTGTAGCCCATGTTTGAGTACAATTTTGGGGAGTATTTTGGAATAGTGATTTTTAAGAATGAGTGGTTAAAAATAAGAAATAAATTTCGATTTATGTTTAAAATTATTTTATTGAAGAATGTTTGGTTGAAAATGAATTTAAAAAAAAAAATTGGAATAATGAGGCTCAAACAAGGACGTAATGTATTATTGAACAATTCAAAATTTATATAAAACATTACACAAAATTACCTTAGTAAAGAATTTGTAACAACTTGTAGTTCTAAATTTTGACCTTGGGGACTCTTTCAAATTTGACAATAGACAAATTGACATCTTAATTTCAAAAATGAACAAACTGGGATTACGTACAAGTTATTAATATTTTATGTGTGGTGTTTGGCTAAGCTTTGAAAAATTTCTTATAATTAACTTTAGTCATAAGTAAATAAATAAGTTTTTAAGATAAATAAATTTTATTAAAAACGTATAAAGTATTTATTTTGGAAATAACTCATATTACATTTTACTATAAAAAAATAAGCAATTTTCAAATAGAAAAAGTTAAGTTATCAGCATGTGTTTCGATATAAAAATTAACTTTTTAACCTTAACCAAACATGGTCTAGATTGTGTTCCAAAATTCCAAAAACCTGTGCTCTATTATTATTTTATAATTAGTAGACTTTCAACGTACCAATATAACACTTCAAAAATGTTGTCAAACCTAGGTATTTATATTCTCGTGGAAAATAATTAAATTATGGTTACATTTCAAGTGAGCTTTTTTCAACGAACAACCGTAATTAATGATAAATAGAGAAGATTCGGGCCACCAACCTATCACATATGGCGTGGAATTTTTAATTGAAAAATTATAATTAAAATTATAAAAATTACTAGAATTATCGTTCCGAGTTTCGGATCAAAATTATACAAATAATTATAAATAAATTACATATTGTTCTGTTTGAAATTTCAGTATATTTCAAGATTACAAAATTCTGTATATTACTTTCAATTACGAAATTTGAGTCGCAACTGTATTATTAAAGTTAGATAATATAATTACGTCACATTATAACGTGTCGAGTTGTGAGTTGAAGTTATATTTCAGAAGTTAAAGAAGTTAGGTATCCTATTGTAATATATTTACTAGTTTGGTAAGTTGACGGTATTGGTATTAATTGTGAAATTTAGTTTTATTTTTACCCATCTTGCTATAATTTTTTCCTCCTTATATTTGCACCTAACACAAATCTTTAATTAATGACCCCTATTATTAAAAAGGACAATAGAACTTTGAATTTTTTGTGGAAAAATAGAATATTTTGGGGATGATAAATGAGAAATTAATGTTAAGTTGAAAAATATATGTACTTAATCGAAATTTCCAATAACAGTCCCCAGCTTTTGAAAGTTGAGCACTTTTGTGCCTGATCAAATTTTTCTTGATATTTAACCCTTGTTTGGTGTATATTAAAATCAATTTTTAATCTTTTTTAATAAAAGTTGATAAAATACATGGTTAAAAGTTATAGAACCTCTAAAATACATCTTTGAAATTAATTATTGACTTTAACTTTAAATTATAATTTGATTTTAATCTAAATCAAATAGAGATTTAAATTCTTCGACATTTCAGCATTGCTATGCAAGAATCCTTATTGGTTTGAAACTTCAATTTCTCATCGAAAGTTTCAAATGCCTTCCAAATATTATTTTCAAGGGATGTTTTGCCACCATCTCCATCTCTCCAATGAGAAAGAAACTAAAAACGAAAAACAAAACAAAGAGTAGAAGAAAAGAAATAATAAAATATCAACTCTCCCACTTACATGGCAAATTATTGATTGTGGAGCAATTCGTTAGTATTATTTGTTAAGTAAACATCGTAATCTTAGGGTAAATTGCATTGCGACATTTTATTTGAAATTCTTTTGCACTTTTATTTTGAATCATTTTCTTAGAAATTAAACTCCTTCACGTTTAAATTTTAAGCCAAATAGTCATCAAATAGTCCATAATAGTGTTCACAAGTCCTGCTGCTCTTAATTGAGTTTAAACTTGTTGTTCCCCACTTAAATTTTAACATCTCATTGCATCAACTCAAAATAGCTAATAATAAGATATCATTTTGAATGTGTTATCACTTGTAATATTATGTGTCATTTCTTGCCATGAAAGAAAAAAAAATCATTAGAGACTCGCGTATTTAATTTACCAAACGTTGAGGAGCGCCATCATAATATTTGAAAAGATAGACAAATGCTACACTCATCCTTAGAGATGGTAGTGGGGCGGGTTCGAGGCGGGGCGACAATCCCCGC
>CAIGRL010152524.1:0-12221 GCA_903798325.1 Fraxinus xanthoxyloides
AAAACTTTTCCTTACAGTTTAACTACATTCTACAAAAAAATCACTATTCCAAAATCTATTAACCCCAAAAAATGGGGCTCAAACAAGGATTAAACCCCTTTCAATGTTAGTAGTATTCTTTAAATTTAACACATTGTCATTCTTCCTTTTGTATAAGCTCTAAGAGGAGACGTAAAAAGAAAATTCGAAGGATCCTTGATGATACTGAATTAGGGGAAGAGACAAAGAAAAAAATTGCAATTGAAAAGGTAATTTTGAACTTTTGCAGTGAATAGTAAAAGTACTCCTGTATCATCTTATATGTACGTTTCAAAAATTTTTCAGGAACGTCAAGAGCGTCTTAAATCTTTGGAGTCACGGTTTTCTACCAAGTCTGTGATGGTGGATTCTATGAGCTGTAATGGGATCTCATTTGATTGTTCTAGTGTTGAAATGATGGGAGACACTTCTGCTGGGTACGTAGTAAATGTGGTGAGAGAGGATGGTGAAGAGGCTGTGAGGGTTCCTCCAAGCATCTCGGCAAAATTAAAATCCCATCAGGTTTCTTCATTTTAATTTGTTCATTTACGGTTAGAGTAATCCGGAATTATGGAGTTGTACACCAGATTAATTCCTGTGACGTTAATGAAGAATTCCTTTTCATCTTTGTTTAACATCTATCTCTTTTTATTATATTAGTAATTTTTCTATTCCTGTACTCTATTTCATATGAGAAGAAGCTGTTGGAAAATTTCCATTCAATGCATAATTTTGTTGAAATTGCCGTGTCCTGTGTGTTGTTAATCTGGAGTGTGCAAATGTCCTTGGCTCCTATCTTAAATACTGGAATTGGAAATTATCTAATCTTTATATGTTATCCCGACTTATTCCACTATTGTTTTTCTCATGGTTATAATTGAATTAAACTCATGTAATTCACATGTAAAATGTTTCAGAAACTTGTTTTGAATTTATGAATTACTTGAAGTCTAATTTTTCTTGTTTGCTTGTAAAATTCATATGTTTATATACATGGTAATGGGATATGTATCACCAATTTTCTGTCATCACTGTAGGTTTCAGGGATTCGATTTATGTGGCAAAATATCATTCAGTCAATTAGAAAGGTGAGGTCCGGCGACAAAGGTCTTGGCTGCATTCTAGCTCATACTATGGGGTTAGGCAAAACATTTCAGGTAGCATATCTGAGCTAGTTTGAGTAATTCTTTTCAACTTCCTGCCTTCTACTTTTCGATGCAATCACAGATGAATATCACAAAATAATAGATCTGATGATTTGTAGTAGCATTTTCTTCGTATTTGACCTTGAAGTTCAGATTATACTAAAATTATTCATATACACTGGGAACTGGGATACTATCCAAGTGACTATTGAACTCAGTAGTTGTGTGTCAGATATTGGAAACTTTGTTGTTTCCATCTGAAAACCTTTGTATGGAACTTTTTTTTTTTGTAGCAAGAACAAGCCCCAAATTTCTTCATAAACTTTTTGGGATGTTGCTAGTTTTGCATTTTAGGGAAATATCCTTCCCCTCAAACCATCGTGATGCAGAACAATAGAATATATAGAACAATATGGAGAAAGTTAGGATACGAGGGAGATGAAGAGAGAAGAAAGAAGAGGAGAACGAGAGAATAGGAGAAGAGAGAGAGGGAAGGGGAGAGAGAGACATGAGAGAAAATTTAATGAGAATCAGTGTATATAATTATCAAAAGTTGTCCAATATGAAAGCCTTAACCCTATTTATATGGGATTTAAATTGACCAAATTTTGTTAGAATACAGTTAGAAAATAAAACCTAAGTTGTATCAAAATATAAAATTACAATAATTTGAGATAAAAGTAACTCTGAACTTGGCAAGTCTTCAAATATAATATCTTTAAGAATCTCAATCATTTCTTCAAATTGACACAGCAAGATAGATTGCAACATCTTTATCCAAGAGGGATGATCTTTCTTTTGTATCAAGTGTCAAAGCTGAAAGAGTTTTGGATTAGGCCCTCAAACTGACCATTACTTGATTGTTTAATCATATAGAAGTCAACAGAGTTAATCTTTTAATCTCTAAAACTTCAAGGAAATCTGGTATTAACCTGTATGTAACCAGTTGTCTCTACAAGCCCAATGCATTTTTCTTTTTTATTTTCTTGTTAGCATGTGCTGTCCACAAAAAAATTAAATAATTGATTATGCAATGCCTTGTGTTATATCAAGAGTGCACATGATTTAACTGTCCAAATAGAAAAAGAAGGAAATGACCTTTGAATGAGTAAACAACTCAAAGTAGAGCAGGTTCACATGTCTATCAGCACATCACCTAATAATTTTAACTGTAAAGTGTAATAGATCACATTCCATTTTCTCTTTCTATAGGACATCCAGTTGGCTACTATCTGTTATGGTTCTATTGTCGTTCGAAATTTGAAATTTTCTTCTGGTATCCGTTATTAGATGATGTAGAATGTGTTAAAAATGGCTTTCCTGAGTTTTCAAATTCATGTGCAGGTCATAGCTTTCTTGTACACTGCTATGAGAAGTGTAGACCTAGGGTTAAAAACTGCACTCATTGTGACACCTGTAAGTGTTTTGCACAATTGGCGGCATGAGTTTATGAAGTGGAGACCATCTGAACTAAAGCCTCTCCGTGTATTTATGCTTGAAGATGTCCCAAGGTTTATATCTTTCATTTCTATGTTTGATGAAATGCATGTAGTTCTAGTTGTGGCTTTTCTTATAAAGCTTGTTGGAAGATATTTTGAAAAACAGAACTGAACCCAGGGTCTGTTACACTGTTTAACAACTAGTTCCATCCTTATTGTGTGTGGAATTCATTGTGCTTCGCATATTATGGTGTATCACATAGTTCTAGTCTTGTTTTGTAAAATAGAATAAAACCCGTCCATTTGCATTTTTAATTTTTCTATTTGCTGCATGAAACTCTATTTCAAATGGCGTACCTAATGATATCGCACTAGGAAATACTAATTTACTGTTAAAGACGTGTTTCCATGAGTTTTCCTGAATATTATCTTGGCTTAATCTATTAGGGAGAGAAGAGCTGAGTTGCTGCTGAAGTGGAGAACTAAAGGTGGCATCTTTCTAATCGGCTACACAGCCTTTCGTAATCTATCTCTTGGAAAGTATGTTAAGGACCGAGACACGGCTAAGGAGATCTGTCAATCCCTTCAGGTGGTTTTTGTCATTATTTGAAACTGAATCCGCAACATAAAAGCATGACAGATCCAATTTGTTTACGCTGTACATGTGTCGAGATTTAATTTAAGTTTGTTTGGGAGAGATTCTTCCTAGTAAAAATTGATTTTTTTATTTTTTATTTTTTGAAGAATGTGTGGTTAAAATGTAGGGAAAAGTTATGGGTCCCTTTGAATGTGTGGTTGAAAATGAATCTCTCTCAAACAAGGCCTTAATTCCGGCGGGTGATTTTATATTTTAATTGTTGTCTTTTTCCATTATGTTGTCCCTATTTAGTGGTGGCAATGCCATCTATCCACGAACCGAGCCCCCGAGCTCGATATTTTTTTCTTATTCTTTTTTTTTGTTCACATTTTTGACGAGCCCACAAGCTCGTGAACTTTAGGCTTGTGGGCACTTGAGCTCGGCTCGAGTTCAGGCTTGTCCTGAAACGAGCCTCCGAAACCGAGCTATCCATGGGCCGAGCTTTGACAAGCCAATTTAAATGCTGAGTTGTCCTCACTGGAATCCCTTTCTTAAGTTCCGTGTTGGTAGAGATTATTAGTTATTGAAGGAGAGAACTGGTAGATTTGGAACAATCCATAATGAATGCTGCTGCTTCTCTATATAGAGTAACTTATTATATGTACCGTGTTAAGTATAAAAGTAGAAATGAAAATAAGTTGTAGGAAAAGTATTACCGTCTCAAGTGTGCCCAGTACCTGATGACAAAGTGAAAGTGGATTTTGATCACGAGTCGATTGAGGAAAAATTATTATCAATTTCTTTAGGTTGAAGGACTAATAAGAAAATTGATATGTTCTTTATCTAACATGGAAGAAGCAATGGAAGTTCTCTTCTCAAAACTGAATCTACCAAATAGGTAGTAAGGATTTCAAGCTCATGCTTGTGTATAGGTTTTACTTTCGAACTTAAGAAGCCTAGACTACTCTTTTATGTACACACCTATAATGAGATAGTATGTGCATGTCTCGCATGTTTAGCTTGATTGTTCATTTCCATTTCCATTTCCATTTGCATTGAATTTTATATTAATAAGCTCTTTGAAGAAGATTTTTCATTCAGTTTTGAGAGTCCAAAAATTGGATGCTTTTCAAATTGATCTTTTGTTTATCAAATTATTGTGGATAGTTTGCGAAGCATATGTTCACCCGATGAAAGTATTTTGAGAGACCAATGTGATCAAACTGCCAGAGTTTCTTGGCATGAGTAGACAATAATTCTCATCCCTTATTAGTCTGACTGACTTCCTTTGTGGTGGGGCTGTCTCTACCTGTTATAGCCTTTCAGCCAGCATCCATAGAGCTTTATCCAGCAAATGGGTGCTTTAGAAATACATCTATTTTTGTGGTTTTCGATTATTCCACTGTCCACTGTTTGATGCGGCTTAAAACTGGATGCAGTTGATGTATGAGGAACTGGTGCCACAGCTTCAACTTTCCATGAGGGTTGTGTCCTTCGTTCTCTCTTTGGTAGTGTTTTGCAAGCTCTTAGGTCTAGTATATAGCAAGCAGATGGAATATTCCTTTTTATAATACAACATATTAGCGTTTTTACACTCTATGTATCCGATTGAATGTTTAAAAGATGTATTTTTGCCTTCTCAAGTAAGCAAAAGAGTATCTCAAAAAGTTTTTCATAACTCAAACTAATTTGGGATTGAAAAAAACTAGGAATAAGTAAGAACAAAATATGGTTATAGCTAACAATCAGAGTTAATGATGTTTTGTGTCTGCTAATTAGGAACTGGACCAAAATCCTGTCCGGTCACAGTATAAAAACCGGATGAAAAGAAACAGGAAATCATCTGGTTCAACCAAAAACCGGAGAATCGGTCACGATTTTTCCGGGTTTCACAATTGATGTTTTTGTTTTAAAAAATGTAGGATGAAGAAGAGAATGCTTTACTGCTATTTCTTGCTGCCTAATAGCAACCAGAGCTCCAATATCTCTTTGGCGAAGCCCTTGTACCTGGTTTCAGTCAAAGCATCCAAATTCAAAACTAATCTTAAACGAAAATATTTATGTAGATGTACACAAATAGAAACAAAAGTATTTATGTAGATGTATACAAATAGATATATTTGTATATGTGAAAGAGGAGACAAAAATAGAAGGGAAGAAGCGGCCACAGATTGAATAAATTGAACCTGGAACTTCTGCTGACATTCATTTTAGGGTTTGGTTATATGAACTATGATATGTTTTGGCCCATTTAATTTTTTCACTTAGTGTTAAATTGCTCTATAATTAATAAATGTTAAATACGAATTTCGCAATGCTATTTAAATTAATAGAAATTTTTAATGTAAGATATAATTTATTTATTAATTACTTTTAACTCCGAGTCGACCCTAGTTGGACCGTTGACCCTTTAACTTTTTTGGGTCGATGATCAGGCCGGGTTTTAGAAAATTGGTGAATTCTCTTAACTAGACACTTGTAGAGAGGTTCTTTTCCTGTAATTTTCTGTATACATGTCAATGTACAATCGTAGTAAAATAATTGTTACACAAAAAATACAACCTGCTCAACTCTGTTTTTACAACTTGTAATCAGAGCTTTTCACTGACATTTCAATGGCTATCCCCCTGACTGAGTACTTGCAGATTTAGTAACCGTATCCAAAAGTTCATAATCCATCTTCAATTTCAGCCATTCAGACTATTAATTCAGCTCAATTTCGTGGACACTCGTGTTATTTTGCTTTGAGGTGGACTTTCATGATTGTTCAAGGAGATGATCAAATACAGTCCATACCCTTCTTCTTGGTCATTCTAACATGTTTCAATCTTTATTTATTTTTTATTTGTTTTACCTTATTTGTCCATTCTATTTTGTTTGCTAGCCTGGTGAACTCAGACTTCTCTCTGTCTTCTTTCACTTCTTCAAGAACACTTTAGAAAATACTAATTCCATGTCTTGAGAGCTTTTTCATTGTTCAGTATTAGCATTTGGTACATTTTAATCAAAATAGGGAAGGTCAAATTCATCATGCTTAATCTACAATCTCTGATATATTGTATGGTTTTGCAGTAGAATATCATTTTCAAGTGCATGAATTCAGTAAAAAACCTCTTTGAGGAATTCTCTCTTCTAATTTTATTTAGTATGGCTTATGTAATTTCCCAATTCCATTTTATTATTGTTGGCTGCACTTTTGTAAATAAAAAGTATTGTGTTCTCCAGGATGGGCCTGACATCCTCATCTGCGACGAGGCCCATATGATCAAGAACACCAGAGCTGATACAACCCATGCATTGAAACAAGTGAAATGCCAGAGAAGGATTGCATTGACTGGATCGCCTCTTCAGAACAATTTGATGGAATACTATTGTGTATGACTTGACATATATCTGATTTTGGATTTAGGAGTCTGTATCTTATTCTCCATCCTCACCAATTTGTCTTTTATCACACAGATGGTTGATTTTGTTAGAGAAGGATTTCTTGGTAGTAGCCATGAGTTTAGAAATCGGTAAGGCTCTTAATTTATATTCATTATTTTTATATTCCCTGAGCCTTTATTTTCATGTTTCCTCATCATCCTTACGCTGAATCGCAGTTACCAAAATCCAATAGAAAACGGTCAGCATACCAATTCTACTGCAGAAGATGTGAAGATAATGAATCAAAGATCCCATGTTCTGTATGAACAGTTAAAAGGATTTGTTCAAAGGATGGACATGAGTGTTGTTAAAAAGGATTTACCTCCAAAAACTGTATTCGTAATAGCTGTAAAGCTATCTCATTTGCAAAGACAATTGTATAAAAAATTTCTTGACGTGCATGGTTTCACAAAGGACAAGGTTTCTGGTGAGAAGATAATAAAGAGATCTTTTTTTGCTGGGTACCAGGCCTTAGCTCAGGTATATTCCCTGTTTTTCGTGATTTTTGGCCCTTCGTTTCATTTTCTTGATTTCCCAACACATACTTCCATGTATTACACGTTTGTTGTGGGAAAGAAACCTGGATTGACAATTTATCAACATCGTGCTTTCATGTACTTTATTCTTTCAATTTATTTTAAGAAAATATAATTTTCTCATCAAATTGCAAATTACTACCGCTGGTTATAATTTTAAAAACACGAGAAAGAATGAAAGGTATTGGAGTAATTATTGCTTGTCACATTAAAAAAACATCTGAAGTATTTTATTTTCAGATTCTGTCTACTTACACATGCTCTTTGTTGCTCCAGTCGTGCACGGATGTATTAAGAAAGACAAATTTGCAGATCCTAATATTAGATTAATGTGCATATATTTATACTTTTGGTTGTATTGCTGACGGCATTGTAATCAAATGTAAGTTAATAGTCATGAGCCCTATCATACTTGTTCAGTTGTTTCTCTCTTTCTAATTTGTTTCCTTTCCATGCAAATATTATTTATTAATATGATATGTTGTGCCTGTTTTCCTTCTCAGATGCATTTTATTTTTGAACTAAAAATGTTTCCTAGAGGCGGAGGATTATAATTAGTTGTAAACAGATAATGATAGATATTCAATTTTTTCTCTATTGTTGTAATATTTTTACTAGTAAAGTTAGCCAAGTTTGGTCTTTATGTATTATAAATTTTATAGTGACATCCTATCTAAGAGGAAAGTGGCTCAATGGAGAGGACTTGGTCTAATAAGCCCCCTCTCCTAGGATCGAAACTTTTAGCCTGCAGTTGAGGAATAATGGTGTAGGGTTCTCAAACGTCTAATTTCACCAACTGGGCCACAAGAATTTCATTAACCTGCCACTTTAGACTTTTACTAGCTTTCTGGCAAACCGATACAAGTGTCCACCGAACCAGTTTGGAAGGCAGGACCCCAGTTTCTAGTTTGAATGGATCGGTTGCGTTTGGGTTTGATATCTGCCATAAAAATATCAACAATAATTCTCAAACGTCAATGACTTTAAGTTTGTAACCAAGAGTCATTTCCTAATAATTAGGATTAGAAAGTCACCAGCCTTTGGTCTCGCCAATTTCATATTTTTTAGGTGATGGAAAATCATTTAAGTTTAAACAATCTACTACATTCCAAAATAAGTTTAGAATGCTTAGTTCCTTAGAGCATCCCAATAAGTTTGAGAAGATATAGCAATTAATATAGTAAAAGTTCTTGATAACTGTGGAAATTTTTGAATTTCATATCATTGTAGTAAGCATTACAAAGGAGCAGAGCAGGTCTATCTTACATGAAAAAAAACTAAACTAACCTAATTCTCTCATGCAATTATGCACACACAATTTCCCCTACAACTAGCGTACAATTAATAAAATTTAAGGCTACAATTAATACTAATCAACTGCAACTAGATGACAACCATATTATGCACATTTTCCCTGAAGCTATTTTGAAGATATCATCATTCCGAACTTGCTAACATGTGAGAGAAACATAGGTCGTGATGATCCTCTGGATGAAGAATATCTCATGGAATACAAATCTGACCGCTATTGATATTCTCCTTGATAAAGTGTGTTAATTTCGACATGCTTAGTTTTGTCATGCTGAACATGATTTTGAACAATCTTGATGGTAGCTTTAGCTTCATTGTTTTTGTCTCGGCAACTCGTAGTTCTCTTAGCAATGTCTTTACAATATCAGCTCACATATTTTTTATGCCGTTGCTCTAAACTTGGATTCTGTACTGGATTTCCTTCAATAAATATGCAATATCCAGATGTTGACCTCCTATCTTCTATCGAGCCTGCTCAATCAGCATCCATATAAGCTTCCACTTGAAGATGATGATTCTTCGAGAAAATTAAGCCCTTTCGGGTTGTTCCTTTTAGATATGTTAGGATCTTCAACTGTCTCGATATCAATTTCATAAGGAGAGTGCATATATTTGCTAACTACACTCACAAAAAATGTAATATCAGATCCAATGTAAGACAAATATTAGCTTACTAATCAGTCTTTGATATAGTCACAAACTCTTGACAATAGCTTCTATGTATTAGATCAATTGGAGTATCTCTTGGTTTGCAACCCAACATAACTGTTTCTTTGAGAAGATCTAAGGCATACTTTACTTTATTTGTAGCAGTAATATCCCCTTTGTAGATCTTGCAATATTGATACTTAAAAAAGTATCTTTTCCAAATCCTTAATCTCAAATTTCTTGGCACTTATTTTTTAAGATTTCCGGTCTCACCAATATCATTACTAGTAAAAATAATGTCTTCTACATGACCAATCAAGATAGTAATTTTCTCACCTTTAATATGCTTAAAGAACAAAATATGATCATATTGGCTTTGAGTATCACACTCAAGACAACAAATTATTTCGGTAAACTTCTCAAACTAAACCCAAGGTGATTTCTTTAATATATATAATTTCTTCAACTCCCATACTTTCTTTTGCCCTAGCACATCCTCAAAGCCATGCGGTAACTCCATCTACACTTCCTTTACTAAATCTCCGTGCAAGAATGCATTCTTCACATCTAGTTGCTCAAGATGCAAACTAAATGTGTTGCTAATAATAATAGAACTTAAACTGAATTCATTTTGGCATAATGAGCAAAAGTTTCCTGATATTCTTTTCGTAAGTTTGTGTAAACCCTTTCCAACAAGTCTTGCTGTATATTTTTCAACTATACCATCTGCCTCGTGTTTCACTATGAACATGCATTTACATCCCACTAGCCTCTTTCTTGGTGGAGTATCAACAAGTATCCATGTATCATTCTCTTTATAAAGCTCTCATTTCCTCACAAATAACCTCTTTACATTTTGGAATAGCAAGAGCTTCATATGTATCATTTGAAATATGTTTACAAGAAGACAGATTAGCATTTGAAAAAAGAAGACAATCTCTGATAGGACACGATGAAATAGGATGCATAGTACACTAACACCTTTTCTATGAACAATCAGAATATCAAGATTAAAATTATCAGTTAAGACTCAGAAAGATTAGGAACTGTGTTTTTTGAAATCTTTGCGCGCTTTAGATGGTTTGTGATGTTGAGGAAGATTTGTCTTGTTCCTTCTTGAATAAACATTAGTTTTATGTCTCTATCTTGAACACACACTAGAGAAGTTTCGAGAACTGGCGAGAACTGAAGTTTATGGCTGAGAGTTCAAGGGAAGAATCACAGAAATGTCAGAAATGACTATGGATAAAACATGAGAAAGAGACCTAGGGTTAGTAGGATAAGTATACCAAAAAGAATTTTCCATACCCCTACTTTCACTGTAAACTGAATTTTGGTGAAACGAGTATTCTCAAACTGAGAACATCAATTGACACAAAAATCTTCCTTGTTGGAGGATAATAGCACTTATAATCTTTTTGAGTGGGAGAACATTCTAAGAAAACACATGGAAGAGCCCTTGGGATCTAATTTTCCCATATTATAGTCATACATGTGAGAAAATGCTACACAGCCAAAGACCTGGGGTAAAATAGAAGAAAAAAATATGATGATGGGTATATGTTTTTTAAACTGTCAAGTGGTGTTTTGAAATCTAAGATCCTTGATGACATCCTATTGATAAGGTAGGTAGCGGTAAGAATTGATTCTCCCAAAATTTTTATGAATTGCCATGGTAAACATTAGAGATCTAACTACTTCATAAGACGTCTGTGTTTCCTATCAGCTATTCGGCTATTTCATTTTGTCGAGGTGTATCTACAAACAATCCCATGATTTGTTAGATACAAACCTAGAATTGAGGGATAATACTCTCTCCCGTTATCTGTCAAAAGAATTGAAGATTGGCTTGAAACTGAGTCTTAATCATATGGTGGAAAATTTGAAAAGTTTTTGTTTCTTGAGATTTTTTTTTTGTGCAGATAGACCTAATCACATGAGAATAATCATCCATATGAACCACCTAGCACCAGATATGTTGTGGACACGTGAAGGCCCCCAAATACCACTATGAGCTTGTTTGAGCCCCATTTTTCTCAAGAATGCATTTTGGAATACAAGATTGATGGTGAATATGTGGTTGAAAAATAAGGAAAATTTTTGGGTTTGTGTGTAATATTATTTTATTGAAGAATGTGTGGGAAAAGAAGAGAGAGAAAACTGTTTTGGAAATAATGGGGATAAAACAATGGCCATATATCTGATTTTTTATACATTTGTGCATGAAAATGAGGCCGATGATGTTTGGATAGTTCACATAGAAAATCTTGGGTATCTTTATTCTTTAATAGAGTGGGAAACAATCATTTTAGATAACACCCAAACTTTTATGCCACAGTTTAATTTCTTTATTTGAAAGTTGACTGAGAATAACTCAAGTATGCATGAGATAGGTTATGTGAACGAATAGGTTCAGTCATAAAGTGATAAGGTTCATTACTTTCCTTTCCAACATGTATCACCTTTCCTGTGCGCAAGTCCTCAGGGAATACTTAGCAACATAGTTAACACCTTTAGTGGTCTCACTGTTTGAAAGGAGATTACACAAAAGTCTTGGATCATGTAAAGCTGAATCAACTGAGATAGTACTTGATAAAGGAATACACCCTTTTTCTAGCAATTGAGGGTCAAGACCATCGGCATTTTTCATCTCTCTCTACCTAAGGAGCATAATAAAAATAAAAATAAATATAAAAAAATGAAGGAACATAAGAAACATATAAATTTGATTGGCCAGTGATGTGATTCGTGGCACCAAAATCAATTGTCCACGAATAATATTAAAGAGAAGCGCACATTTTAAGCTCCTAGAATGAGCAAATGCACAGAAAGATGAGTTGTTAACCCGCTGGAACAGAAAAAAGAAGCACAATTGAGTTAGAAAGTGATATTTGATAAATAAGATAACAAATGAGAGTTCAACTACATTTAAGCTATCCAAAGTAGGCTTGAAAGAGTCAAGACATAGTTTCACGGATCGCAGGTTTGGCTCCCGAGGTTCCTCGCCTCAAGGATGCCCTCACCTCATTCTCTGGCCGGCAAGCCCGAACAACTGGCATTCATGCATGCTATGAGTAGGATGGAAGGGGAAATACCTGCATATGATCACATATCATTAGTG
>CAIGRL010152541.1:0-13090 GCA_903798325.1 Fraxinus xanthoxyloides
ACGCTTTACAGCAGCCGAGTTCATTGGTGGTGATGTATGGATACCATCCACAGGTGTGCCCTATGCTTCAGGCTTCATATTCCCAGTTCCGAAAGAAGATCCAAATATGAAATACTCTCCCGTTGTACCAGAAGAAAACGAAGATTTAGGGAAAACGGGCCAAAAAGAATTGTACATTCCTTCAGACAAGAAAGACAGAGACAAAGATTCAGACAAAAAGAAAGACGAAGACAAAGATGAAGAGACGGATGAAGACAAAAAGAAGCACGAGGATGATGATAAAGATTCAAATAATAAGAATGACAAAGACTCAAATAAAAAGAACAATTCAGACAAAGATTCAGACGGAAAGGAAGAAAAATCTTCTAAGGACTCCAACTCTGATTCGGGATATGATTTTGTAATTGTTGAGGCCCCTGCACCCTCTTTCGCTGGTGGCTCAGCCTCATCTGGGGCGGTGCCTAGTTCAGTCGCCCAAAGTCCATATGCAGCTGCACCAGCTCTTAGCCCAACCTCGCCACCCAAGCAACCAATTTTTAAAATGTTTTTCGGATGGCTTTAAGGATTCTTTTATGTAACCAGACATCATTTGATTACCTTGTCAGATCCTGGCAATGTAAGTCTCTCAGCTGCTGTAGTCTTCAAATCAATTCAACCATTTCATGATAATACCATGTATTTAAGTAAAATTTTGCAGAGGCATTTTTCCCCCCGACTGATTTTGTAACTTTATTACGAGCAAATATGTTCCAACAATCATTACTTTGAATTTAGATTCTCATTTATATTTCTGTGGTTAAATCACCTGCCTTCTACACTAAAAAAATGCAACTTAAATGAAATGAAAAGAGCCCCACGAGTATAGCGCACTGGTGGAGCAAAAGGGTTCTAAACAAAGTATCGGAGGGTCGAATCACCGCGGCGAAGACAACATTTATGTTGGAAGGCAACGAAGTCAGGTGCGCTTTGTAAAGCTCTAGGGGTCCCGTCCGTACGACGTAAAGGGGGTCCGCAGCGAGGAAAATCGTTTCCTGAATGTCTGATCCAAGTATGTAAATTGTTACCGCATCCAGTTTACCCAAGTGGCGAACTTGGGGGAAGACCACCATTCTTAAAGAATGGTTGAGGAAAGCTTGGACACCTGAGTTATCGAAAAAAAAAAAAATCAATGAAAAGAACTTGATATGATTAAAGTGTCAACTTAGTTTAGAATTTTATTTGAAAAACAAAGGATTTAAGCCCTTTCCATTTTTTATGCATTTCAATGTTCTAATTTTCTCTTTTACTTTCAGCCATGATCACTTCTCCATTTGTAAGAGTCCAACGAGGTTGAAGGTGATCTTGTAGGAATTATTGATTGAATCTAAAATTATAAACTTCTACGATATGGTGGGTCGTGCCCACTCATATGATGAGTTTAGCATGAACTTATGTGACAATTAGTATCACACATCAAATCTATCTTCACATCTATCTCATAAAGTTTGTAATAGGCAAATGGAGAGTAAATGTTCTCAATATTTTTCAATGTTACAATTCTCTGTTCGGTTCAATTTAAAAAGTAAATTAAAATTTAAATCAAAGACAATATATATATCTAATTTGATTCAATTTTATAGAATCCACACTTCACCATTCATGAAACTTAGTCCCTTATTTCAACCTGCTCCTGACGTCACTTAAGTGTCATATGATCATTTAACATTCAAATAAATATTTTACTCATAGCTAGAAGTGGTGGATTTAGGGGGCTTGGGCTAAAAAATTTCCTTTATATGTAAAAAAAAAAAATTATGTGAAGTCCCGGATCTGCTCTGTTAGCTAGGAAAATGAATGTTATAATTTTAAAAGGCTGGAAGCATGATTGTAACAAATGGTAGATTGAGGACATAATTGTTGCACTTACAAAAGATTGGAACCCCTAGTGGGATTTCTCTTTTCAAGGGGAAGGTATAAGGGTACAAATGTCAATTTAATTATTATAAACCCTAAAATTGAACTTGTCTGTCTATATAAAGCAGCAAATGTTCAACATTTAGGGTTCATTCTTCCATCGTCAAAAGGTAAAGGTCTTTTTTTTTCATTTTTTTTTTTTTCTTTTTGCGGGTACCTTTTCATATTTGGGTTCCTTAATTTTAGCTCAAATACTTTTTGTTGGGTGATTTTTATTTCGATTCAAGTGTTTTATGAATCCATACATTGCACATAGATCTTCTTGGGAATGTTTATTTGCAGTAATTCCTCAGATTTTTATCTGTGCAGACAGCAAATTACAGTATGTAAGAATCCTTTCTGCTTGAGCCTTCTCTACATAAATATATGGAGGTGTGCTTCAATGGTATAGGATTACATTGAACTTTTGAAATCTCAAAAAGTCAAAAGTAAACCTAACTTACTTTTAGTAATTACAATTTTTTTTCTTCCTTATAAGTGAAATTTTATAATTAGATAGGAATTATTGCTTTGATTTTTATTTTAAAATGACACATTTTCAATAAAATAATATTATATATAAATTTAAAAATATCTCATTTTTTTAACCATACATTTTAAAAAAAAAAAAACACTATTACAAATACATTTTCTCCAAAAATAATTATAAAATTAAGAGTTGGGATGGGTGTTTGATAGATATTTAATTTGAAAGAATATATTTTGAAATAGTAGATTGATGGAAAATGTATTGGTGAAAAAGAAGGAAAAGTTATTGATGTGATAGAAAATATTATTTCATTAAAAAAATATGTGATTAAAAATGAGTAGAAGAATTTTAATGAGAATCAAATGGGAGCTAAATGATTAATACTATTTAATAAATTAAAATTCATTTAAATTTCATTGGACTGTTAAGTTTGGACCCTCACGGCAACCTAGGTTAACGCAAAATGGTTTTAAATAAAAATGCTATGTGGTGTTAGATAGCATCACTCAAAAATAGGAAAAACATAAAATCAAGAAAGTATGAATAAAATGCAAAAAACACCATGCCATAGTTTGATGCTAAGTGAGGCTAGATGGCATTGCTCATAAAAAATGGTAGGCAAATAGTAGAAAGTGAAGGCATGAATATAATGCAAAAGGCACATTTGACATAGATTGATCCTCAACGGTGTCAAGATAGCGTTGCTCAAAAACAGATGAGGTAAATAGCAGAAAGTCGAGAAAAGAAAGTAGGAATATAATGCAACAAAGCACAATCGCCACATCTTAACACAAAAATTACCCTGCTGTTGGCATGTTTTAATGAAAACCTTGACCCATAACATGCCAAACCATCACTCATTCGATAGGAATTTGCTCTTCCCTATTACACATTTTATTACCTTAAAAAGCTTTTGATGGTATTTGACAATGCACCATGTTTGCTACTTGAAACACACAAAATGTTGAGATGAAACATTGTTAATTAAAATGTTCTCAACCAAAACTAAACTTCAGCATGATCAACATCTAATAGATGGGATACTGCTCATGATTTGCACAATCCTCAATCTAGGCGCTCCATCTGTGAATTAAAGAAAAAAAAAGAAAAACAAAAACCATGGTTAACCAAGTGACTAAAAGTGGTTAAAAGTAATTCAATTTCAATTAGAGAAAAATTGTAAAAAGTCAATGCCAGTGGTTCATTCACCGCAAAATCAAGATGGTGAGTATATTCTCAATGCTAGTTAACGAGACCCATGAGAAATAACGAAGCACTGAACAACAGGCAACAAGTCAAAAAGAAATTACCTTCCAGAGGCCGTCGTTAAGATAATGCATGTTATCCACACCAATTCCTTTGTTGACATTCCGACTGCAGTGACAAGATCATGGCGGGTATAAGCAACTGAAAATGTCTATTTTTGTAAACTTGCTATTGTTATTTATTTTACATATTTGGGTTTGCTGGCTAAGTAGTTCGTCAATCCAACATCTTCCAAAAATTTGAAATTTTATTTATATTTAGCTATTCTTTCTCCTTCTTTTGGTGAACAGAGAGAGAAGAGGAGAGGGAGAATTAATTCACAGTTCAATTTATTTTGTTTAAGATTCCGTGCTTTTAGACTTCCAATTTCATTGTCCACAAAAAATACACAGATTTGACTTTTATTCCAAAACAAAAACAAAAACAGGAACTTACATGTCTTTCGCAGACATTTTTGTAAATCCAATAGCCAGAGCATGTTGCTTCCCTTCAGCCATTATAGCCTTTGGCATAAACAGTCAAATATTGTGACTGATAGTTAATAAAACAGCGAGGTGATATATTAAAATTGATATTGAAATGGGCACTTGAGAAGCAATTGACAGAGTAAACCAAAAACATAATTCTAATACAGAATAAAAAAATTTCATTTTTGTAAGACATACCACAGGAGTTTCTGCCTCTACTTCTTCGTCTAAGGCACCCCCAGGAGAAGTGAGCCCTGGACACATTATGTTGGCACCAGAAATGACAAATTTTATTGCCCCCCTGTCAACTTGTAATTTTTTCATTGCATTTGGATCTGCAAATAGACAAGGCATAACTGGAAATAATAATAATAAATTTATATTATGTGCACAAATTTTTAAAATTCAGTGTGATTCACTTAGGTAACAAATGAAATATATCACACTAGTGAGTTGTAGAAAAATGAAACTAATAGCGCTCTGCAGTTCTCCCAGAAACATCTTATAACTTCTTTACTCAATTCAACAAAAGAAGAATAACTGGAAAATAACGATGTCAAAGGGAAAAAGGAATGACTACGTGGTAGGGAGAGCTGTAGAGGGCATCGTCCCATGCTCTGCAGGAAAAAAGGGATGTTTGGGGGTTTTCAAGACTGTTCAATAAGCACACTGCCCCTCCTTATACTATAAAAGACGTCAAAGGATAAAGGAAATGAATATATGGTCTGAACCAAGATTCAACTTGGGAAAAGTATAAGACAATATCATCCAACACGGAGTGAGTCCCAGCAAAGGGTGCTTATAATTGGAAAGAAAAAGAAAAAAGCTTCCACATCAACATCACAACTCACTTATAGCACTTGCTAAAATCCATGCTCCTTGCTGCATCATCCTAGATACCTGCCAGGTCCCATGAAATAATAACTTACAAATCCCCCGCCCCCCGCACCAGCTATGGATTAAGGCAGTGTGTCATATCATAAACAGAAGCATCGATCTGTCTTTTTAGCCTCACAACTTCGTAGCTCTCATCCAATCAATTTTTAATTATGAAAATCTCAATTATATGCACAATAATAACATTCTCCAAAAGCCACTTCTTCAATATCACAACCATAATCTAGGGCACCATTACTAGCTATATGATACTGTCAGACAAATATGAAGAAAGCGTGTGAAAAAAATTATATATGGAATAGAATAATCCTATGCAACATCAGTCTATGTGACAAATACAATGACACTAAGGGATAGGTCCAATGAAATGTATGGGTATAGGACCCATTTTATTGGATCTATCATCAAATGTCTCTGTGTTGTGGTGCTACATAGCATTACTCTATGGAATAACACGGTTAGCGAGACTTGTTAACCATATCATTTTTTTTTTTTCTTAAAATACAATATTAATTTTCATCTCAAATAAAGTAACAATGCTGCTCTTGTTTCCCAATAGGAAAACCAAATTTGCTAACCATGCAATTGACTATACATGGTAAAAATGGTGCCTTGAACATAAAATAAACTGAGATAAGTGAGCATTTGCCATGACTATGTAACTTGTTGCCATTCCTGACTGGGAACAAATTAAATAAGAGACAAAGTGACATTCAATTTTAGGTATTTACGTGAAAACTTTGTGGGCTACAGATAAAATTTATGTGTCAATTTGAGTATTTTGGAAGCAAGATAGGCAGCAAAGGAAAAAGAACAAAAAAAGGGAACTCAGATTTCGGGGGGATGTGTCCAACTTTCTCTGGTTTTCCCAGGGCCAAGAAGCCTCACAACTAGGCTATGTTACGCAGCAGCAACAAGCTTACCTTTGAGGAAAAAGAGGCTACCCACCTATATATTTGTATATGATGTTTTTGGTGTTTTGTGGTTTCAATTTTTTGGTGCTAATCCATCAGAATTCCGTTGTGGTTGGTATAAACAACCTGCTAACTGAAAACCTGATGAACTTATGATGATATATTTTAAAAAAATTGAAACAAGAAAAGTTGTTGTCATTCAATTGATTTATTAGATCATTTTATGGGGGAAAACAAAAGGTAAGGCAATTTAGCAAAAAAAAAAAACGAGCTTCTAATATTTCAATTGAGTTAATGCACTGAACTTACAGGATTCGAGAAATCAAAAGATGGATAAGAATGAATATAGGGAATTTCAAGGTTAAATTAAGGAATTGAAGAAAGTTTCACATCTTGAACTAGAATGAACTAAAATCTTTCAACAGCATTCTCTTGGTCCATTTGATACCACATAACCAGACTGGAGTCCTTCCCTTGTGGGCTTCTAGAAAAAAATTACTTCATTAAAAATCAGTGTACTTCAACGCTTAACTCTAGAAAATACTCTTTTTAGCCAAATCCAGGGCCGCTTTCAAAGGTTTTGCCTAGCTTCAAATGTACTACCAAGCCCAAGCCAAAGTAAAATAAGCCACATATTTAACCTGCTTATGAAAAAGTAAAAGATAGTAACTAATAGTCACTAAATAACGGTTGTCAGTGGCACTAACTTTGTCACGCAACATCTACTTTTCACATGCCAACCTCACGTCAGAGTAGATAAGAATCTGTAAGGTCTTTGCACTACATGGGTAAATTATCTCATGATGATAAATTATATATTTCTTAATCCCAATCCACTGCCTTCGAAGGGTTACCTACTTTGTGATTTATCACCAAGCCAAACCCAAGTTCAGATCTCTCAATTTAAATATTTTAGACCTATATTTGATCACTTCACAGCTTTAATCAAATTCTAATATGAAAATCACCACACACGTGCGACTGACATAAATGATCAGATATGTGAAAAGTAACAGTTGACTTATCATAGATGGGACAAAAGATAATTTACATGTTAGGCTTTATAGCCAATTCTTTTCATTGTATATTGACTTCGTCAAAATAAAGAAATAACAAAATTTTACAAGTCTATGAAAGGGTATTTTTGGCCAAATATATTTCCTCGTATGTTGTTCACTCGGACATCCAGGGATAGAGATTTTTGTTTACACAATATAAATAACAACGACATGAGTTGATTATGTATTTCGATAAGTTGATACATCATGCGTGTATAAATTTTTTTTAATAATAATTGATTAAATATTATTACAGGCACCTTTATAATGTCTTCTTTCAGAATTTCTCAGTTATACTTTCTATTTATGTGTATTAAGATATTTCATGTTCTTTGGAACATTATTGGGAACTCAGGGCTAATTATCTAATAGGCCACTGAACTTTGCATAAGGTTTCTAAGGGGTCGCTGAATTTCAAAAGCTTTTCCGTTTGTCACCGAACTTCATAAAAGTTTACTCATTAGTCACTAAGTGATGGATGAAATTATATTTTGTAAAGTTCAATGACTAACAAGGAAACTTTTGAAGTTCTTAGTGATTGATTTGATTACATTTGTAAAGTTCAATGACTAACGAGGAAACATTTAAAATTCAATGACCCCTTAAAAACCTTACGCAAAGTTTAGTAACCAATCAACTAATTTATCAATCTTTATTTTTTTAAATCTTTTTCTTTCTAGCATCGTCAAACTCAGAAAAAAATAGTCTTTATCCCGAGGATAACCGACAAGATTGTTTACTGACCTCTTTGTTATAATAGAGGCAACAGTGGTCCATGCATTCAACTACTTCGAAAGAGAACTCCTTCAGCATTGATCACTTCATAGTATCCAACTTTGAAATTCATACACATCTTCAACCTATGTTGCTTGGACTCTTCAAAAATGGAGAAGTATCCGTATCGACACGACATGACATGGATACTGACACGGGATATGGGTCGGATACTTGGTCTTGCACACGGACACGACAGCAGAGAAGACAGTGGACGACGGCAGCAAACACATTGGACGACGGCAGCAAAGTCAGTTATTTCGAGTCTTGTGGTAGTGTTTTGCAGAAATTTATGGAAGATGTTACGGGAATAAATGAAAATAAAAGCGCCCAACATGAGCATGGCATTAGAAATTCTGAAGAAACGGGAAGATAAGATGGAGAAGACGATGAATAAGTTAGGTTTAGTCCTTTTTGTGGGTGTTAAATGGGCTTTTATTAAGCCCAATGAATAAGTTAATAATAGAGGAAATTAGGCGGTTTCAAAAGTCAATAATTTATACTTCCCAAAATTGGGAATTGTCTCTGCCAAATTTTATTATTTATTGTAAGTGGCGTGATTTATTATTTTATTTAAGATAAGATTAATTTAATATTTAATTCTAAATTTGTTTGATTCAATAGTTTAAGTTACACTTATCCATTTTGAGAGATTTAAATATGTTAGAAAGCCTAAAAGGCATTCACAATAAATATATTACGGACGAAGTATAAATTTAAAAATTCATAACTCAATCGTTACTTGAAATTTTTAGACAAAACCAATAGCGTTTGATAATGGATTAGCTACTGAATAAAGTTGAAATCATGTCGATCCGACGTTTGTAGAATTTTATATGTCATTTTAAGTAAATGCGTTGGGTTACCTTCTAAACTGAGTCAATGTGGGGTTTTTAAAAATATTTGAATACCACATATGTTGCCGACGGAAGCTAATTTTTGGATATGTCATACTATAAAGAATTTCCTACTTTACTATAAAATTACATGAAGTTTCGGGGTTGTTAGCTATGCAAATGAAATTATTTTTAAAATTGTCATTGAGATAGAAAATAAAAACAGCAACATTTATTTTCATTTCACGTCAATAACTGCATATACGGTATGTTAGTTACATATACAGTAAGTTGGATGTATATACGATATGTTGGTTGTATATACGATATGTTGGATGCATATACGGTATGTTCGTTACATATACGGTATGTTGGATGTATATACGGTGTGTTGGATGTATATATGGTGTGTTGGATCAAACAACTTCACGTTAAACGTCATTGAACATAAATATCCTAGATCATATCGACCCCAACTCATTTTAATCTTTAAAAGTAAAGTAAAAGATTGGTGATTGGTGATATCTCCGTCTAGGTACAACTCGATCAACTTGTCGCCTATGATCGATCTTATTTTTTTTAGAGTGCGATCACAGAACTTCTCGTTAAACATCCTTAGCCATAGAAATACTAAATCATATCAATCCAAACTCATTTAATTTCTAAAAGTAAAGTAAAGATTGGTGAGCAGTTAAATCTCCGTCTACATATAACTCGATCAACTTGTCGCCGATGCACGACATTAATCAATCTTGTTCTTTTTAGAGTGTGATCACAAAACTTCACATTAAACGTCATTGAACATAAATATCCTAGATCATATCGATCCCAACTCATTTTAATCTTTAAAAGTAAAGTAAAAGATTGGTGAATAGTTATATCTCTGTCTAGGTACGACTCGATGAACTTGTTGCCTATGGTTCTAAAAGTAAAGTAAAAGGATTGGTGAGCAATAAAATCTCCGTCTATATATAACTCTATCAACTTATAGCCTATGCACGACATTAATCAATCTTGTTCTTTTTAGAGTGCGATCACACAACTTCACGTTAAACGTCATTGAACATAAATATCCTCGATCATATCGGTCCCAACTTATTTTAATCTTTAAAAGTAAAGTAAAAGATTGGTGAATACTGAATAGTCATATCTCCGTCTAGGTAAAACTCGATCAACTTGTCATCTATGGTTGATCTTTTTTTTAGAGTGCGATCACACAACTCATTTAATTTCTAAAAGTAAAGTAAAAAGATTGGTGAGTAGTCAAATTTTCTTCTACGTACTACTCGATCAACTTGTTACCCATGCACGACTCTAGTCGATCAATCAAGAGGGAACACTTGTTTATTATAGAATAAAATAATACGGATAAAATGAATTGGCCAATCTAATACATATAACCTAACGTTTATTATAGAATATTTAATTACTAACCAAGTATTAACAATTAAAATTGGGAAACAAAACATTATTTATAGAATATTTGCTTNAGTAAAGTAAAAGATTGGTGAATACTGAATAGTCATATCTCCGTCTAGGTAAAACTCGATCAACTTGTCATCTATGGTTGATCTTTTTTTTAGAGTGCGATCACACAACTCATTTAATTTCTAAAAGTAAAGTAAAAAGATTGGTGAGTAGTCAAATTTTCTTCTACGTACTACTCGATCAACTTGTTACCCATGCACGACTCTAGTCGATCAATCAAGAGGGAACACTTGTTTATTATAGAATAAAATAATACGGATAAAATGAATTGGCCAATCTAATACATATAACCTAACGTTTATTATAGAATATTTAATTACTAACCAAGTATTAACAATTAAAATTGGGAAACAAAACATTATTTATAGAATATTTGCTTACTAATCAAGATTAACAATTGAAATTGGGAATCAAACTTACGGTGAATAAATGGTACGGAATTCAAGCCGCCAATTTACGTGAATAATTGCTATTTGACGTTTTAGTCTCTTTTTCCATATTTTGCACCACATTTTTTATATTCTTCTTTAATGAATTAATTCTTGGAATTGCAATCTGGGAATCAAAATTATGGTGAATAAATGGTACAGAAATAAGACGCCAATTTACGTAAATAATTTTGACATTTTAGTTTCTTTTTCCACATTTTGCACCAATTTTTTGGATTCTTCTTCGATAGATTAACTCTTGGAATTGCAATTGGACGTATTAGCTTCCTTTTTCAAAATTTGCACCAGAAAACTCTTTACATAAATAACAAATTCATCTTCCTGTACAAAACCATATTTTCTTCAATCAAACATCCAGTATAAAATTTCCAGAATTTTGCTTACTCCTAATTTTCAAATATGAATCCATCTAACTCTACACTAGAAACACCTCAACGACCATCAAATCTTCATGCAAATCAATTCGATGACAAGCCACTATGGAACCATGTGAAGGTACTCACCACAGCAGTGGGCGGAGGCGGAAATCGGAATTGGAGTTGCAACTATTGCAATAAAAAGTGCTGGATCTTACACTAAAGTGAAGGCTCATTTGCTAAAACTTCCAAATCATGGAGTTGAGTATTGTAAAGTTATAACGGATGACATTCATCAATCAATCAAGACGTAACACGAGCAAGTTGAGGGGAAAAAATTACAAGATGAGGTCCATGAAAGGAAAAAGGCTTGAGTATGTTTCATTACCATGTGGTTCTGATTTACTGCAGCAGAAAAGAAATTCAACATGGCATAGAGGGACAAGACTGATAAAGAGGCTGCCAGAATGTTCTTCGCTAGTGCATTGTCCTTCAATTTGGCAAAATCTCCTTATTTCAGACAATTTTGTAGAACTTTGGCCAATAGTAACTTGGCTGGTTATACCCCTCTAACTTATAATAGATTGCGTACAACATTGCTTGCACAAGAGAAGGAGCATATTAATAGAAAACTTCAGCCTATTAGAGATTCATAGAGGAAAGGGGAAGTGTCTATTGTTTCTGATGGCTAGTCAGATAAACAAAGGAGACCTCTAATAAATGTAATGGGAGCATCTATAGGTGGAGCCATGTTTATTAAAGCAATTGATGCAAGTGGCAATATAAAAGATAGAGAATACGTGGCAGCAACGTTTATTGATGCGACCAAGCGAATTGGAAGCTCAAATGTAGTTCAACTCATAACAGACAATGCGGCCAACTATAAAGCTACCAGGTTAAGAATTGAAACAAGGTGTCCTCATATCTTTTGGACTCTATGTGATCCTTCTAAAAAATCACCACAATATGCATATTGTAAGTGGATTGCTGATTTGGTGAGTGATGTGGAAAATATTCGTAATTTTATTGTTAATCATGGAATGGCATTCGCTATATTCAATAAATATTCTAAGTTGTGTTTGTTGAGGGTGGCTGATACAAGAACTGCATCTGTTATTGTAACGAGTAAACGATTAAGAAAAGTTAGGCCAGCACTTGAAAAAATGGTGATGGATTCAAATTGGAGAATTTATAGGGATGGGAATAATGAAGGTAAATCACAAGAAGTGATAACGTGTATAGTCAATAATGTTTGGTGGGATAATTTGGATTATTATTTATCTTTCACTAGCCTATTCATAATATGTTACGAGTTGCTGATACCGATTCTCCAGTTTTACATTTAATATATGATGCGGGATACAATGATTGAAAATGTGAAAAAGATTGTATTTGACCACGAAGGGATAGATATAGTTTCTAGGCATTCAGATTTTTTTGATGCTATTCATCAAGTTTTGGAGAGTAGATGAAATAAGAGTAACACTCCTTTGCATTGTATGGCACACTCTTTGGTTACTAAGTACTATAATGAATCTTGGCTTCAAGATGGAAGTAACGGAGTTCCGAGAATTGCACCACATGAAGGTGAAGAAGTTTCACTGAATAGAAGCAAATGTCTCAAAAGGTTGTTTGAAGATCCAGTTGATTTGAGGAAAGCATATGCTGAATTTGGGTCCTTTTCTAGTGGATCGAAGTATTTTAATCAACCTCATGTTATTGACGCAAGAATATACGAAGAGCTAATCTCTTGGTGGGCCAATCATGGTTCTTCAGTACCTTTGTTGCAATCTCTGGCATTTAAATTGCTCTCACAACCGGCATCCTCTTCCTGTTGCGAGCGCGTATTCACTAATCCAGAGTATCAAGAGAAACAAACTGGCAACGAGTAGGGCGGAAGACTTGGTATTTGTTCATTATAATCTTCAACTCTTGTCACAAAAAGAAAATGAGTATAAAAATGGGCCAAAAAAATATTGGGATTTGTGTACGTATATGATATTCTTATATTCTTTGTTTTCTTAAGATATCTAATTTTTTTACATTAATATTTATATATCTATATTTTTTGTAGGCGGAGATCAAATTGAATTGGATTGACAAGGTAGTATTGAGATGGCAAAACTATCCTTTGATGAGCCAGAATTGGAGGCAATTACGTTT
>CAIGRL010152543.1:0-13904 GCA_903798325.1 Fraxinus xanthoxyloides
AAACAGGCATTACATATTGAAACATATAGTAACTTACATGATACATGTCATATATACCTAAAAGTCATGACATGTCAATTGTAATATTAATAAACCTATTTTATATTATTATCGATACGTCTTTTTCGTTATCAATAATCAAAATTGATATCTGAGAATCCCCGCCATCTGCACAATAAACTGAGAAGAGGCTATTTCCCTGTGGATGCCAAGCTATATCTTCCAGCCATCTCCTCTTGGACGATTGATAATCAGTAATACTTAGAATATTGGCACATGAACTGCACTTATATGTAATGAGTACACAATCCAAGTCAAAAACTTCAATTTAAAAGTGTATGTTATAATAGCATATGCTGAGAGAATTAGATTCTGCAATCTTCATTTTTCATTTACAAAATTAAGTATATTAACTCGAAAGAAGTTTATTCTAGTTTGGAGGTTGCTTTATAAGATAACAACCTACCCTCCGTCACGAATTTGCCACAAGTTGACCAGCCCATCCAATGCCACTGTAAACGAGCATTCATTCGCATGAAAAAATAGTTAGCATCTAGAGAACCATTTGGCAGGAAAGATATTCCATATGCAACCCTAGGTAGATTCTAATGTGAAAGAAGTTCTATTTGTCGTCAAAATAAGGGAGAGAGAAAGAAGAGAGCTTAAAGTAAGTGACGCATCACGCATGCAAAAAGGATCGTAGAAGTTTTTTAAATTGTGGTATAATAGACGGTTCTCATCAAATAAAAAACTAATATGAAGGTGCATATTACCTGGTTACAAATAGTTGATCATTTGTAAGACACAGCACAAGACTTCTTAACTTCCTTTTGTGTTGACTAGATAGCAGAAAGCCTGTCTGGCAGCAAAGAGTGCGAGGTGATGAGCAGCTGCTTATCAACGGAATCAATTTTTTTGTGTTCTTTCTGCTCTGTATGAATAATTCATCTTGACTGGCAAATAGTTATCGTGCAGAAATACGATGACCTTTTACGTGCCAGACTATAGAGTCACATAAATAACTGTCAATATCTACAAATATATATCAAAGGATCAAAGAAATAATAACTTTACAATGCTGAAGGATTTAACAAAAATGTACCAAGGTTCCCTTTCGTTCCTTCAGGTAGAGTTTCCAGAGTATGCTTCCCAGACGATGTTACACGAGCTCTTTTCCCTTTAAACTTCGCAATGCTATTGACATGAGGGGGTATTGATGTAGTGGACCAAGAACCAGAACCTCTGGGAACTTCATTTCCAGATTCAAGAAACAGAACCACTGGGAACTTCATTTCCAGATTCTTTCATCTTTGCACGTTGCAGTGTGTCAGCAGCAGGAACGACAAGTTGTGTTTTAGTCTCGGGTTGGTTTTGAGAAGAATTCTCATTTTTAATAGGAAGGACTTGTTGGTTTTCGCACGTCCGCAGAAAAAATGACAAGTTGTGGTTAGACTTTGTGTTGGTTTTGAGAAGAATAATCATTTTCACATGAAGGACTAGCTGGTTTTCCCACTCCTACAGAAGGAATGAAAAGTTGTGGTTTAGTCTTGGGCTGGTTTTGAGACGAATCTTCATTTTTATAGGAAGGACTAGCTGGTTTCCACGTATCTGCAAAAGGAATGACGGGTGTGGTTTAGACTTTGGTTGGTTTTCTTTTGTATATGAAGGACTAGTTGGTTTCATACGACTTACAAATAATATCCCGGCGACTTCCCTATCTCGCCTAAATGTGGTGTGTATTGAGACTGGTCGCGAGAAGAACTTTCGCAAACCTGAATAGGACGAGCCAATTTGATTTTTGTCTCTTCCGACCTCATTTTTGCTTCAATCAAGCTACATAACACGTACAGATTAACATTCATCCATATTTTCCCATGAAGATACAACAGTTTACATCAAAACACTAATTTCAAATTGACACTTAAGTACAATCAGCAAGGGCCATAAGTCATACCCTTCTTTTTTTTTTTTTTTTGTTGAAACAACCAATCAATAAAATTATAGTATAAAAAGACACTGCGGGTGCATGATGTCATGTTTAGTCCACGTCAACCATTTTTTCAAGTACTTGGTCTTTGAGCGGAGTTTGACTTTTCGTGATAAGCAACTTAATCAACCTTATATTTTTATTTTTGTCAATTATTTAGTTGAACGTGCCAAACATTTTCGCTCAAGCCAAATCCAACTAAAGATTTAGCCTAAAAGCTAACGTAGAAATGGCAACGGGATGGAAGAATGGGCCCCCTCCCCAACCCGTCCCGTCCCGCTCTAGACGGGTCCGGTGCGGGGCACGTTTTCTGATCGGGTCGAATTTTTTTCCCATCATTAAGGTAACGGCAGATATTTCTAACTGTTCATCGAAATCAGCAATTACTTCTGTGAGTAAATTATAGTGTCAATCTTTCTCTTAAAAAAATGGAAAACAAAGAAAGATAGACTCGCTTCGAGTCATTCAATTCAGCTTTTTAAGTCAATCAATGGCCCAGAAGAACTTTACTACTTTCTCTAGGCTCTACAGTTGGGACAAACCCTATCCAAATCCAATGCTTTGTTTGGCACAATTTATAAGCAAGTTAAGAATACTTAAAAGTCTTTAAAATATTGAATATACTATCACCCCTAATTTTAAAATCTATGAATATTTAAAAGTTTTTTTAAATCAATTTTTTAGTAAATTTTAGTAAAAATTGATGAAATATGTAGTTAAAAAGTTATGAATCCTACAAATATTTGATTAAAATTAATTATTAACTTTGATTTAAATTAAATCCCTACCAAATATTGATAGATTCTTATGAATTATGTGTAAATCTATTTAAATTCAAGAAATTCAATAGAATTTATAATTTTTAAAAATTCTTAATTAAAATCACAGTTGAAGACACCCTTTCATGTTTACTTATAAGTCGTAACTTAAAAGTAATGTTGTGTTCGGATAAAATTATTACTTTTCATGAGGTGAAAAAATAATGTTAGATATCATTGTTTATTGTTAAAGTAGAGAAATTGTTATATATATACATCATCGAATAAGATTTTAATGAATTTCAAAATATTATAAATTCTAATAAATTTCGTGAATTTGAATAAATATTACAATTGTGGATAATTGAATTTAGAAAGATTTTTAAAATTCATTGAATCTCAATTGAGGATGTCCTTGCAAAAATGGTAAAATTTTAAAAAAGTTTATTACGTGTATTTTAAAGCTCAAAATCCATTCAAATATTTTGAAATAATTTACATTTGCAAATTATAAATATTTAAGAATTTAAAGAATTTCATTGAAATCCATTAAAATCTTATTTTAAAAAAAATTAGACTTTTATATATTTTTTTAAAATTTATTTCAATGATACCTAAAATTTAGAAGAGTTTTTATAATTTATTAAAATTCAGTTGGATTCCTCGAAAATAAGAGACAATCTTCTTGGTAGAAAAAAAGAGTTTTAAATAGTTATTTTTAGGAAAATGTATAATTAAAAAGTAGAGAAAAAAAATTTTAATACCCGTATAAAATATTTAATTGTGTCAACAGTTAAAATAATCTTATAACAAACAGTGAAATAAATTAAAGAGGGTGAAAGAGCCGCTCAATTTTACTATAGCCTTACCCGAACATCCTAAAAATCATGTGACGAAGACTTTTATTTCTATTGGCTACCAAAATTCTGCAAACACAAAGTGACAAACATAAAGTCAGTTCTCTTACTCATCGGAGTTATCGCTCCTAGTAATCTTTCATCTTCTTCATCTCTCCATTATTTTTTTTTTTTGTGGAATTATGAATTGATTGCAATCTTAGTTTCTCCAGCAGTATACAGTACACACTATGGCGAGTACTACAGTTAGTTTAACGATTCTGATTCTGATTGTGAGTGTTTTGTGTTTGGCGGAATGCAAGTATATGGTTTACAATACTTCACAGGGCATTGTTCCTGGGAAGCTTAATGTTCACATGGTTCCTCATTCGCACGATGATGTTGGGTGGTTGAAGACCATTGACCAATATTATGTTGGCTCTAATAACTCTCTACAGGTTATATTTCCCCAATGGATTAGTGAATTGATTGGTTTTTGGTTTGGGTTAGGCTATATTTCACTTTTTCTATTTCTATTTCTTCTGAGCTTCATTTCGTATTAATCTGGATATTTTCATAATATGAATTAGTATATTATTTGGAAAATTATAGAATCGTGGCTGTAGTGTCATTTTTGAAGTTGATTGAAGTTTATCGGTTGAATATGCTGGTTTTTTTTTTTTTTTGCAGGGAGCGTGTATTCAGAACGTACTGGATTCATTGATTCCAGCACTATTGGCTGATAAAAACAGAAAGTTTATTTTTGTTGAACAGGTAAAACTATTAACTTTTTTCTCACATGTTTGTGTTTGTCAAGTGTCCCATGAAATGCACTTTGATATAATTGCTCGTGACACAGGCATTTTTCCAGCGGTGGTGGGAAGATCAGAGTGAAGCAATGCAAAATACAGTCAGAACTCTTGTCAGCTCGGGTCAACTAGAGATGATGTACTATTTTTAAATCATACAATATTACGCTAATAACATTCACAATTCTATAAATAATTATGAAAAATTAGATGATCTTAGCTTGTGCCTTGAGAATAAACAGCTGCCTATATGTGTTTTTAATTTATAACATGTTTGGAGTTGTTTATAAACGGTTCAAATTATAAATACATAAAAATGTGTGGCGGATAAGTGAGGACTACTTCTGGATTCCATGGAATGCGTGGATAAAAAGTGATTTGACCCCGTTTATAAACAAATTACAAACGGTAGCCAGACAAGGGCTTAATTGATTGCTCGTGTAGTAAGTATGAAAGTTAAAGACAGATTATATTTTCTTCCTTCAACTCTTCTATGATAGGTGAAACATATTATCCATTTGTTCATGTAAATGTAGAAATGGTGGTATGTGCATGCATGATGAGGCGACAACACATTACATTGACATGATAGATCAGACAGCTTTGGGCCACCGATTTATTAAAAAGGAGTTCAATTTCACTCCAAGAATCGGTTGGCAAATCGACCCCTTTGGACATTCTGCTGTTCAGGCTTACCTTCTGGGGGCAGAGGTAAAGTCATGACTCTTTCCACTTTAATTAGTGTCCAGCCATCATTTTCTTATTCAAAGTTTAAGCATCGTCACATATTCTGCAAAATAATCTATATGCGTTTAGTCAATATAATGACCTTGTGATTACTAACGGTTTAGGTTGGATTTGACTCTCTTTTCTTTGGACGTATTGACTACCAAGATAGAGCAAAGAGGAAAGGTGACAAGAGTCTTGAGGTTATCTGGCGGGGTTCTAAGAGTCTTGGTTCGTCTGCTCAGGTTAGTTTCACATTGCCAAAATTTTCGATGTCACAATTGGACCAAGATATATACGTATTTTAATGTTTATGAATATTGTTATGTCTCGCCAATTTGTTTATTTTCTCATGCATTGAACAAAATGTTGAACATTGTTTTGCTTCCCACCGTTTTAGATATTTTCTGGTGCATTCCCTGAGAACTATGAACCACCAAGTACATTTTACTTTGAAGTCAATGATGATTCCCCAATTGTCCAGGTAAAGTTTTAAAGGAATAATTTGTTGGGCCGTGGAACTATTTCTGCTGGCATAGTACTTATATCTTAATTTTTTTACTACTGAAGGATAACGTTAACCTCTTTGACTACAATGTTCAAGAGCGTGTTAATGATTTTGTAGCTGCTGCATTGTCACAGGTATGTGGATTTTATTGTTGTCCTTTTCAATTCATTGCAAACTTGTCAAGCCGTTTTTAACTGATTGTTTGTAGAAGTGTGGTCTAACGATATTTTTTTTTATTCTTTTTTAAATTTAATTTTGTGGAAATGTTATTTCAAATGAATTAAGTTCAAATGTATATGAAGTAACTGTCTTGGTTGGTTGATTTTCGGTTTCTTACACAGGCTAACATTACCCGTTCAAACCATATAATGTGGACCATGGGAACAGATTTCAAGTATCAATATGCCCAGACATGGTTTCGCAATATGGACAAGCTCATACATTACGTAAATCAAGTTAGTATTTCCTTGGTTGTATTCTTCACATTCTTTTTAGTGTTGGCTGGTATGTTACCTCTGTTACAGAAATTAGAGCTCATTTTGTGAAAATATCATTATGTTTGGTGAATAGTTGCTCGGTACTTATTATTGCTATCGATTCTTTATCATTACTAGTGGTCTAGTGTTTCAGTTATATTTCTTGTTTTATAAACTTTTCATACAATCAATGTAGGATGGGCGTGTGAATGCCTTATATTCAACTCCATCCATATACACTGATGCAAAATATGCTTTAAATGAGTCCTGGCCTCTTAAAACTGACGATTACTTCCCGTAAGTACAAAATTTTTCAACTGTATTGCTCTATAAACAACGCAATTTTTTTTTTCTTCTTGAGTTGTTTGCTAATGGTTGATGCATGTTGTGTATCAGATATGCAGACCGTGTCAATGCTTATTGGACTGGTTATTTTACAAGTAGGCCTGCCCTCAAAGGCTATGTTAGAATGATGAGTGGCTACTATTTGGTAGGTCATAATACCGTTTCATATGTTTTTTAATAATTTGGATCCTTACTATGCTTGTATAACTAAATAAAATAGGCAGCAAGACAGTTGGAATTTTTCAGAGGAAGAATTACTGGACGCACGACTGACTCTTTAGCTGATGCTTTGGCTATCGTGCAACATCACGATGCGGTTAGTGGTACGGAAAAGCAACATGTCGCCAATGATTATGCCAAACGGCTTTCGATCGGTTACAAGGAGGTGAAGCCAATGTCCTAGTATTGAGTCATTACTGCAGTTGACCACTTCACTATTTATTCAATTAATGTGTTTACTGTAAGTCTACTTGCAGGCTGAGGAGGTTGTTGCTGCATCACTTGGTTGTATGACCCAGTCATCGCCATCTTTAGTATGCAAGAATCCCATTCCGAAATTCACACAGGCAAACATTTGGGACCTTTCATTCTGCTGAAATTGTCTCTTTTCCCTTTCTCTTGCTAGATGTAGATAGTTTGACTTTTTATATTAATTTTTGAGTCAACTACTGATGCATTGAAATTATTATGTTTTCCTTTACAGTGTCCGCTTCTGAACATAAGCTATTGTCCTCCAACAGAAATTGATTTGTCTCTTGGGAAAAAACTAGTAAGTAGAATGATTTTTTGTTGATTTGCCGTAAAAGCCTTTTTCATAGTTATAAAGATTGCTGAGCTTTTGGGAAAATATCAAAGTTATTTCCTAACTTAATTTATTTCATTTGGAGTATATAAGTACCATGTCTGTTTTCTGTAGGTGGTGGTCGTCTACAATTCTTTGGGGTGGACAAGAACAGATGTTGTGAGAATTCCTGTGAGTACTTTAAAAACATTTCTTTCGCGTGTTACTTAGGTTGAATTATCTAGATTAATTTCAAAGAAGGGTTTATTCATACTTTATATCTTCTGCATCATCCTTACTCTTGGATTGTATTTGTTATTATTTATGAAAAAGGACTGATCTATGCGACATCAAATCAGCAAATATTTATCTCTGTAAGAAATGCTTGATAAACGATAAACAAGTATGCTAGAGCATAAAGATCTATCCTTGTGAAAAAAGATAAAAAATTACGGATTTATGTCATAGAATAATGCTTCATTGTATGCTTACAAACTTTTTAAACTCATGTTATATGTCCAGGTTATCAATGAGAATATAACTGTTCAGGATTCTGCTGGAAAAGTGATTGTATCACAGCTTCTTCCTATAGTTAATGCCACATTAGCTGTGAGGAAGTACTATGCTAGTGCATATACGGGTGAATCATCCAGTGTTAGTCCCATGTATTGGCTTGCATTTGAAGCGGTTGCACCACCTTTGGGTTTTAGTACTTATGTGATCTCAAGTGGTAAAATCTCAGGTTGTTAGCCATATTTTTATATTTTGAAACCATTGATTTCAGTCAATCATGTACAGTGAATCCATTTTAAGTCTGGTTACATGCTCATCTCCTGTTTCAGGGAAGCAAACATCTTACGCATCTGATGGAAGTCAAAATGATAATATAGAAATAGGTCCAGGCAACTTGAAGCTTTTATATTCTGGGAATGATGGAAAACTTATCCAATATATTAATAAGCGAAACTCGGTATGTTATTCTAGAAGTGCTCCATCTCTTCTCCTATTTCGTTTCATCTCCTCGGCACAATTTTATGTTTAATACCAAACCTATATGCTAAAATGTATATTTCACGAATATAGGTTAAAGTTTCTCTGGGGCAATCATATAGTTACTATGCTGGAGTAGACTTTGATTCAGATCAGGTACTAGCCCTCTTCTCTTTATTTGAGCTCCTTCTGTTGAACCCTAAATGGATTCTGTTGAAGTTTATTACGTTTAATCATATTTTTCGTTGTTCTTTCTACTTCATTTTATTTTTACCTTAGTAGAATGGTTTAGCTTATCTTCTAACTATTATATTTACTTGTTGAAGGCCACTGGAGCGTACATTTTTCGCCCAAATGGTACCTCGTTCCCAATACAGTCTGAGAAGGTAGACAATTTTCCATTGAAGTCAAGTATTTGATGCATTACCTCCAATTTAATGATCAAATACATCGCAGATTCCACTAACAGTTCTTCGGGGACCACTCTTTGATGAAGTCCATCAAAGAATTAATTCATGGATATATCAGGTAATTCCCAAATTCATTAATTTAGTATTCTTTATTTTAACTCATTCGGAATAAGAGTCATGCCATAGAAATTTAAGTCGGAAAGAGGATTTGTCAGGTTCATAGATATCACAGTGCTTACATTTCAATTATTACTTTCAACCAGTATATACCATGAATATTTTTGGAAGTGTTTTCTCATCATAGATTGCTAACTTGTGTATGGGTAGATTACGAGAGTCTACAAGGAGAAGGAACACATTGAGTTTGAATTTACTGTAAGTCAATCTTACTTCATTTGGCCCTGGAGATTTGAAAATATTTAGAGCTAGAAATGTTGTTATTGGAGAGGCTGCCATAAATTTTCTCAAATTGCAGGTGGGCCCCATACCCATTGATGATGGTGTTGGCAAAGAAGTTGTATCTCAGATATCAACCGCACTACAAAACAACAAAACATTTTATACAGACTCTAATGGACGCGACTTTCTTGAACGGGTATGTTTCATACACTACTTCTATGTCTGATGATAATAAAGAATGTCGTTATTCGCAACATGAGATTTTGGTCAGCATATTTCATCCTTATCATGTACCATCTGTCCATTTTCTATCTGGTAAATTGTAAGCATTGTCATATGACAAGTATATTGTCATCTTGCAGATTCGAGACTATAGAGCTGATTGGGACCTTCAAGTGAACCAACCTGTTGCTGGAAACTATTATCCTGTATGTTTGAACTAGCTCTAAAGTTATTAGAATTTTTCCTTAAGAAAATGATTTTTCATAAATCACACTCTTATTCAACTAATTGGAGACTAGAAGAGTTCACTTTTCTAAACATCAAAAATGACGAAGTGTTCTCCTTTAGGTAGACTTAGAACGTAACTAGTTTGTCTCCAGATTGATTGAATATTTTGGCTTCAGAAATTAAAATTCAGTTGATGTTTCTTTCAGATCAATCTTGGAATTTACATGAAAGATAAGACCACTGAGCTATCAATCTTGGTGGATAGATCTGTGGGAGGTTCAAGCATTGTTGACGGCCAAGTGGAGCTAATGCTCCATAGGTTGTTCTAATCTTCTTTAGTGGTTTTTTTTTCAATTTTTTTTTTCTTTCTGAATTGAAATTTAACTTTCCTTCTTTTGATATTTGTATATGAACTAGTTGAGAGACAACCAACAGCTCTGAGATAAATGACTCGAGTCCCCTTGTTTTGTAGGAGATTGATCTATGATGATGGCAGAGGTGTTGGCGAGGCTTTAAATGAAACAGTTTGCGTTCTTGATAAATGCACAGGTTTAACGGTATGATGTCAAGTAAAAAATTTAAAATTGAAGTAGATGTGGATGCAATAATCTGCTGCCTTTATTTTGCAGTGTACTCCCGCAGCTCTATCTAATTAGCATTCTTACTTTCTTGCAGGTCCAAGGGAAGTACTATTTAAGATTTGATCCACTTGGAGAGGGATCCAAGTGGCGTCGGACATTTGGACAGGAGATATACTCTCCATTTGTTTTAGCTTTCACTGAGCAGGTAATTTAAAGACCTGCAGTGTTTCTGCTGCTAATGCAATCATTCTGTTTAACTCGAAAATTTTTCATATAACTATAGGATGACAGCTGGACAAACTTCCAAGTGCCATCCTTTTACGGCATGGACCCGTCCTACAGTTTACCCCACAATGTTGCAATTATAACCCTCCAGGTAACCCTTCAGTGCATCTTCAGTTCTTTTATTAAATACAGTTCATTACTATTCAATCCACATTACTATATATGCTATCGGTGTAGAATGATGGTTGCATTTATGACTAGGGGAGGGGAAATTAGTCGCCTAACCAACCCAAACCGCCAAAACAAACTGACTCAGGTCGGCCTGAGGGATCATGTTTCAAAAAATTGATTGTTAAGTGAAAATCTCCTTAAACCCGATTTAAACCCGATAAACCGAACCGATCCAAATCCATCGAGTCGGTTTATTAATCTTGTCGGTTTGGTTGTTGGGTTGGGTCTAAATCGACTTGTGCCCACCCCTATTTATCACCTAGTTTTACTTTTAGACTTATTATTACCTCTCCATTGCAAAACCTCAGGAGCTTGAAGATGGAAGCGTCCTACTCCGGTTTGCTCATTTATACGAGGTTCTTTCTTCTTCACGCACCAGAAAATGTCATTTTTCTTCCAATACTCCTTAAAAACCTTTTTTGTGCAGCTATTTGTTTTTATTTTCTGAAAGATATTATTATGAAAACATTTCAGAGAAAATGTTGTGTGTCTTGTTATGATTAATAATTTCGGTCTGATCCTAGGTTGGCGAGGATAACGACTTTTCAGTATTGGCAACTGTAGAATTAAAAAGAGTTTTCCTGAATAAGGTAAGTGTTTTCAAGTCAAACAAGTTAGTTATTCATACTTGTGTATCTTCTATTGTTAATAACCTTCACATGTCCTCCTTTAGATGATCAAAGTTACAGAAATGAGTTTATCTGCTAATCAAGAAAGAGAAGAAATGGAAAAGAAAAGATTAGTTTGGAAAGTAGAAGGCTTGAATGGAAAACAAGACAATGTGTTGAGAGGGCGTCCAGTTGATCCCGTGAAGTTGGTCGTGGAACTTGCACCAATGGAAATTCGTACATTCATCATAATCTTCAACTGAAAGTTCTCCACAATTACAAGGTGATGTAAGTTGACATCAGTTGATTGGTCGAATAACAGTCAACGGTGAGACTTTAAAGCATCAAATTGTACATGGATAGAAGGTTATGAGCAGCTCTAGGGATTTCTCCGGTTTTATGCCTCTACCAAAATAAAATGTGCAACTGTCTATTAAATGATGTTGCCAAATGTATCATTTTGTGGTTGAATCGTTCATCGAAGTTGTATTAAATCATGTCGTCACAACAATGGTGTATAACGAATATGGATAAAGTGATAGCTCTTGTTGTGAAGTATAAAATAATTGTTGTTTTATCCAAGGATTCCCTTTCTAATCTCTCTTGAACTTGGTTTCTCCCCTCAAAACATTTTCCACATCATTTTCGGCATTTTTCGACTTTATTTTGTTTTGTTCAAGTTATAAAACAATTTTTGTGCCAAATTATTTATTTCGTAAATATTTAATTATGTTAGTACTTGACAGTCGCCATAAAATAGTCGTCGCCATTAGGAGTTGCCAAATTAGTTGCCTAACCGATCCAAACCGTCAAAACGATTTGACTTAGGTTGGTTTGAGGGTCGTGTTTAGAAGAGGTGATTTTTAAGGGAAAAATCTCCTTCAACTAGACAAATCAAATCAATCCAAACTGATTGAATCGGTTTATTCATCTTGTTGATTCGATTGTTGGGTTGGGTCTAACCTGACCCTTGCCGACACCATTCACCATCAACTTTTTTCGTTGTCATCACTTCATTGAAATTTTGTTGATGTTGAGTTAGCAATAGAGACATGATAAACTAAAATAATAGGAATGAACAAAGATTAATGAAGAAGTATGCGTCTCAATGCCATCCAACAAAAAATAGTTCTCTCAAAGTATTAAGTATTCAATAATCATTATTACTATTTTATTGACCAGTGTATTAATTAATTGAGACTCACTATTTACGTGATTTTAATGAATTTTAAAAATTCTTATAAATATAGGTGGCCGCAATTGAGATTTTAAATCTAGGTATATTCAATTGAGATTTTAAAAAAAAAATCTTTAAAATCTAGCTCTCCGCAATAACTTGTAAATTTACGAGTATTTGATTAATAAAAGGGATTTCAAGAGATTCATATGTATTTAAATAAAAATACACATAACAAATAATTTTGAAATTTGACCACTTTAACGAGATTCTTATGAATTTAGTGAAAATCTATTTAAATTCATGAAATTCATTAGAATTTATAAATTTTTAAAATTCATTAAAATTCAAATTTAGGAAGCTCTAAAATAGTGAATAGATATACATATAGGGGTGGACAAAAAAATTGAAAACTAACCAAATCAATCAAACCAAATGGAGTCGGGTCAGTTTGAACCAAAGTCGGTTTGACTTGATTAATTCTAAACGTTAAAAAGTCAAATCGAATTGATTGTATTTTAAGCAATTAACTCATCAATTAACCAACCCAACTTGTTAATAATTTTTTTTTCTAAAAAAATCATCTTTTTCAACTTAAAAAATAAAAATATATTTCATTTTCAAATAATTTGTTTGTCGTCTATATTTCTTCTACCAAAACTTCAAATTCTAAAACAAAAGAAAAACAAAGAGAAGATTTGTTTGTTGTAAACTCCAAATTCAGATTGTAGCATTATGTTTCATTTTGATGTAATTGTTTTTATTATTATTAACACAGACCACTGTTTAAACCAACTAACCAAAACCAAACCAAACTAATTTAGTATGATTTCAATAGCTCAATTTCTTTCCACAATTTTCACTAATTTTAACTGGGTAAAACAATAACTTTATATTATCTATATAAAATAAAATTAAAAAATAAAAGTTTTTTTAAATTTTAAAAATATTTAGTTTAAATAAGTTTTTACTTTATATTAAAAAAAAATTTTGAAATAAATTCTTCTTTTATTTTATTTTTTAAGGAACATTTTTTAAATAACTTGTTATTTTATTTTATTTTTCTAAGGATCTTTATTTTTTGAAAAAAAACAAGTTTTTATTTTATTTTATTTTTCTAAGTAACTTTTTTAAAAATAAGTTTTTTTTAAGTAATGTTTTTTTAAATAAGTTTTTACTTTATTTTATTTTTTTAATTTTATATAACATTTCACCATGACTACCCAAATTCTTTTCACAATTTTCACTAATTTTAACTTGGTAAAATGATAACTTTGTATTATATATATATAAAATTAAATTAAAAAAATAAAAGTTTTTAAAATTTTAAAAATGTTTATTTTAAAATAAGTTTTTATTTTATTTTAATTTTTTAAGGAACAATTTTTTTAAAATAACTTTTTATTTTATTTTATTTTTCTAAGAAACTTTTTTTTAAAAAAATTTTTTTTTTTATTTTATTTTAAAAACCTTTTTTTAAATAAGTTTTTATTTTATTTTATTTAAGTAACATCTAACTATATATAAGCCGCGAGCCGAATGACTTTTCCGCTCGACCAAGCCGCTCGAGTCATTTATTTTTTATTCAGTATTTTATGTTACAAATA
>CAIGRL010152572.1:0-13936 GCA_903798325.1 Fraxinus xanthoxyloides
TTTTTTACTCATTTTCAATACTTATTTTAAATATAAAAATACTTATTTTTTAACTATACATTTTCCAAAAATATCATCTTTTATAAAATATAATCTCAATAATTCTACTTCAAACAGATCCTTAGCCATTTTTACAAACATTGCCCATTAATAAAAGAAAATAATGCTATTTAGCACTAGTGGTGCTAGAGCACCAGTTCAGATGGTTACTCTTGATATGTTCATTTAAATGAATTATATGATAATACATTTAAATGAATCTATCATTTAATGTCGTGCATTGTCACATGAACTGATATTTGACATCAATGATACTAAATAATATTACTCTGAATGAAATCAGCAAAATTGGGATGATTTCCAATTGACAAATATTTTAGCATTGACAAGACTCATTGAAGGAAACCCTTCTCCTACTAGAATCTTGATTTAGGGAGGGTCCATACCCTAAACTTTCATTTTTCAACCACAAAGCAAAAGGTAAGAATATAATTATTCAAAGTAGGGGGACAAAGGGCGCAATTCAACATTTTTTAATTGATTCATTTTAAGGCTTTATCAACCTTTAGATATATAAATTTATTATAATGTTCCAATGTCATCTTAAACTCTATTTTTATTAACTATTTTGTCCCAATTCTAGATTTGAAACCTTTTTTTTTTTTTTAAAAAAAACATCACTACTTTTGATTACGATTGCACACTCACTAGTCAAGTAAGAATCTAGAACAGTTCAACGATCAAGTAATCATTGTTTTCGAGATTTTAAGTTTCCATAAATGGTAATTATGGTTTAGTAAACCTCATGGCCCGTGTCATCATTATACTTATTGCTTGACAAGACATAAGATAATTAAGTTTTTAGTAACTAACACTTATTAGTGTAATGGTCCTCTCAAAAGACCCCTAATCAATTTTATTTTTTTTAGAATTTCAATGTTCCCCACGAGCAATATGGTGGTGTTTTTCCAAATTTTTAAGTTAATAATTTAGTTTCTAGAACAATTAACCAAATTGATTTATTAGATTTTAATTAATAGGACGAAAGCTTTTAAACCCGAGAGAGCTTAGAGTTATATATCAACATAAGATTAGTAATAATGATTCGACGAAAAGTCAATAAGTTTGTTCAATATCCTCGTATACACAAATAATTATTTCACATTGTATAAAAAATAAAGTGATATGATGGGAAGGTAAGGATTTTAATCGAACATGTGAACTTATATGTGAAATATTGTGTATTAAAGTAAAGACTATCAATTTTGGTTAAGTCTGTTTAAAGTGATCTAATAAAGTTTTGGTATTTGAATCATCCAATTAAAGTGTGAGCATTTATGTGTAAAAATCAGATATGTTCCTAATTTCATGATGGACCAAATTAGGTTAGTAGGCCGTTAGTATATATATACAATTATAATCCCCGGATCACACGTTCTGTTCATTATGTTCCGACTCTCATCATCAGAGAGAAATAAGGAACAACGTGTTGATTTGGAAGACTAAAACCGCAGTCATTTTTGATTCAGGTACGCTTTCTCTTTCGATTTACATATTCTTGATGATCCAACATGAACGATTGTTATGACAGTAAATAATATTTTTTCCCAACAGGTAAATAACAGTAAATTTAAAATATAACTTCAATTTTCTAACACACTGTCAAAACATGTAGGTTTGTGATTTTCCTTAATTAAGCCCCTATTTGAGCTAGGAAATTAATCCCCTATTTGAGCTCCTCTTTTAAAAAAATCATTTTTTTCTAACTCATTTATCACTACACATTTTTCAACAAAATAATTTTACACGTAACTCAAGATTTTTCTTTACTTTTTAGTTATACATTCTTCCAAAAAAAAACTATTACAGATTTTTTTTTTCACAAAAAATAGGGGTCAAAAACACCAAAAAAATATAATGTCAAAAAGTGTAGGTTTCCGATTTTTATTAATTAAAATCGACGTTTTAAGATGAAATCTCAGCAATTAAATAACACAATGTTAAAACGTGTAGGTTTGTGTTTCTTGTTAACTAAAATCGACAATGAAGTTGTAGTCTCAATAACAAAATAATATTTCCATATTAATTTAAAACCTACTAATCGAGTTAATATATTGTTTTCTAGCTAACTAATAGACTCGCTAGTTGCCACCCTTCCTAATCGGGCTTTTCTCCAATTTGTACCACTAATTAAAAGTTTAAAGGCGGAAAGAATGGTACAAAGTGATCCCTATGCTGCTTGGTTGCATTATCTAGTTAATTATTTTATTAGTTAGTAGTAAATAATTTTCAAAAATATTCCTTTAAAATATTCAATGAAAATAATTCTCTTATCATGGAAAGTGCAAAATTTTTTATAGTAATTTGACTTGTCACAAACGTTATTGTTGTCAACCTCTTGTGTTGTCTAAAATAATTCCAGAGTTACCGTTCAAAAAAATAAAATAATTCAAGAATTTGACTACTCGTTATAAGTAAGCGTTAACATGAATCGAGCTCGACACTTTATTTCGTAATCCAATTTAGTGACAAATAATAATAATAATAAGTAGATATAAAGTATGAGTTATCTTGTCAATTAGTTGTCTTTCTTAGTTGCAAGAGAGATTAAGATTAAATGTATTTGAGAAAACAAAAGGTGGCGACTTCCATGTGTTTCAAACACATATATATTATGTCATTGAATTCAAATCATTAATAGATTATAATCTACTTAATTAATCTTTATTTGTCATTTTAAATCCTATTATATCAGTCATTTGCTTACTTAAATGGTTCTTAAACCATTCAAATTGTAATTAATTTAGGTTACTAGAACAGAGTTGTCAAATCTACCTTTCATGTCCTAATTGACCTGTGACCATCTCTCATTTAATTAATTTTTTGTTAGGTAAGTCAATAGTCATAAAAGGTCAATTTGCAATCACGTCTCTTTACTCATATCTCCATAAAACTTTCTACGTCCACGCTTCATGTTTAGACAAGAGTAAATTTACACGTCGATATCTCATTACCCATCATACCACATGTATTAATCAATCATATCGATACGTCAATACTATTTATGATGATGGTGACATCAATACCACTTAAGGAAGATGCCCAATATATTTCACATGGTAGCCCAAAATACTACTAATAGATGATGGTCATGTTAGTCATTTTTAGTCACTTTGTTACAATTGATATATGTTATTTGTTGACTAGCTATTGATTTTGGAGTGATAAGAGGTACAAAAAGACATGAAGTAAATGAAATTTTTACATGACATGATGATTGAAAATGGCTAAAAAAACTCAATAAATTCGATACACGTGGGTCCCTGTCCCGAACGAGGCGGTGACAACCCGCTTATAGTCCCATTTAATTAATTTATTTATTTGTTTATTTTGTAGAATTCAATACTTTAAATGAAAACTTTCATTAGTTCTAATAAAAAATGACAACTAACATTATTTGTCTAAATCTAATGAATGATGCAATAAAAATAAATTATCAAAAATTTAAAAAAAAAATTAAATGGGACCCGCCCCCGCCCCGCCTTAAACGGATAATGTGGTGGGGAATTGCTTGGAGGGGCAGCGGAGGTTTGGCCCACCCTGTTGCCATCCCTAATGACGATAGGGAAAAAATCTCGAAGGTTAATTAATTTATACTTTTGTTTCAATCCAATCCTATCTCCCTTCAACTTTAGTAACTAAACATCAAATATTACGTATCAGTAGTAACAAAATAAAAATTCAAAGACTCGCTTAAAAAAGAAGGGACAAATTCGTCACTTTCAAATTTTTCATTTTTATAATAAAATTTTTGTTTTGCAATCTCGTTCTATGTTCAAAACATTCAAGAATGGTTGTCAATTCAATTCCTCTATTTTCTTTTGCTTTGTAGGATTGAATTGGGATATATTAGGTTAGGAAGAGATTAAATTAGGGTAAAATCATAGCTTTTAATAACATAAAGATGCACTAGAAGCACACCCAAACAGTCTCACTTTTGTGTAAAAAAAAGTATTTAATTTTCAAAACCCACCGCTTCTAATAAATAAACCTATATAATTCTGACTTTGGGTTTTTTTTTTTTTTAAAAATCAATTTCTTATAATAAATAAACCTATTATATTTCATGCTAATCCAAATTCTCCTACCATGTTGAATATATTGGGCATCTTTTGAAAGTATTATTGACCTAATCATCGTCTATAAGTAATATTTTGTGCTAATCTAAAATTCACTACCATGTGGAATTCATCGATTTTCTTATAAGCATTATTGACGTGACTATCATCCATAAGTAGTATCGACGTATTGACATGACCCGTTAATGCATGTTGTATGATGTCTTATGAGACGTAAAGCTGTAAAATACTGATATTAGAATGATAGGGACGTAATAAGACATGGATCGTGAAATCGTGACATCTTTGTAAGAATTAGAATTTGGTTGTGACCTGAATTTTTTTGTTGAAAATAATTGAGAGTTTTAATTAAAGTGCACATTAAGAGAGATTCTATTTTGAAATGCTTTTGGAATTCTATTCGAAGTCTATTTGACAAATTTTTGTTGAAGTTCTATTTGAAAACTTTGGGAGTTGAAATTTGTGTTGGACTTTAAGAGATCAAGATAAGGAAACTTTTGGGTATTCTATTTCATCTACAACTCTACTTCTAGGTTTAGATAATACCCTATATATTTAGCTATTCTTTGTATTTTAGATTATGTTAGGCAAATCATAAAATCTTTGTATTCTTTCTCTATATTATAATAAAATTTTCATTCTCCACAAAAATATTTTATTTTTGTGTTCTCGTGGTCAATGACTTCACATTGTGGCTATAATCTATTATTTTCTTCAACAACTTGGTATTGAATTAATCCGATATCGTCTCCATTTTTCACAACAGTAAGTATTTGAAATTCGTGCATAGGGATAAAATTCGAAAAATGTATAAAATTCATACCTTTATTTCAATCCAGTTATTATCTCATCCAACTTTATTAACTTAGCATCAAATATTACGTGTCAATTATAACAAAATGAATTCCCATGACTCATGACCGAGGGGAGAAATTCGGTCACTTTCAGAATTTCCTTTTTGTTATATCAACACACTATGAATTGTGAATGAAGATTTTCGTTTGACAATCTTCTTTTATTTTCAAAACAATTCAAGAATGGTTTCCAATTCAATTCCTCGTCCTTTTTTTTTATCTAGAAGAAGATTGTAGCGCCGTGAAAGGTACTCAATAATTTGAACGATCATGCTTCATGTACATTGTCATTTATATTATTTTTTACATTGTATCACGTAATAACATACTATTAGTCGATTTAAAAAAGAAAAATTCGCCAATCAAATCTTGTCAATAATGATGATGTCAAGCATTATGTACAAATATGATATACAAGTGGAATTGTCCTAACTTGAATCACATGCAGCCATAGCGACGACCATATATTATCAGATTGTTTGACAAAACTTTTAATAAAAATTTTAACAAATTTTAATAACAATTAATGAAATGTATGGTTGAAATATTGGTAGAAATCATGGATACTGTAAAAATGCGTAGTTAAAATTAATTCTTAATTTCAACCTCTGCATTTTGACAACTTTTAAAATTGTACCAACATATCACCCATGCTTTCAAGAAAAGGAGAAATAAAATATACTCAATTAATTTGTAAAGTATCCATTCTCGTGTGTGCACGTGGGGGCTCACACAAGAGACTCTGATTTCAGGGACGGTTTGATAAGGCTTTTAAAAAGTCAAAAGTTACTTTTGAAACTATGAAGTTTCTTTTTAAACATGTTTAATTAATCTTTTAAAAGTGTTTTGTCTAATTAGAAGAGTTTTTATAGCAAGTTGACCTAAAGTAACTTTATCATGAAGTTCTTCTACTAAATGTAGAAACAATAGAAGAAGTTCTGTCAAACGAACCCTTAATACCCCACCCCACATATGCTTCTTGTGATTTAATTTCTTGTATTTTGATGGAATTTTCTTGATTCCTCAAATCAACTTTTCATAATTGAATTGTATTTGCATCGTTGAAACTTGATCATTATCTTTTAATATACCTTGTATAAAGGGGACAATATTATCTTTAAATTTCCATCTTCCATATTGGTGTACAAATAACAAGTGTCGATTAAGATGATGCATTGATAAAAGCCTTATCTCGAAATAATTGATTGACATCGACTCTTTCACATGCATGTTGGTCAATATTCTATTTGTCAAAAAAAAAAAATTATGCGTCAATGATAGAGGAGGAACTACATTTGCCACTTTACATGAAAGAAAAAGCTAAGAAAGAAACAAAAATGGAGCGTGGGGATGTATTTGGAGTTCATCTATATGTTATTAAAACCTAATATTCATTTTCTAGCTAATTAATAGACTTGCCACCCTTCCTAATTGGGGCTTTACTCCAATTTGTAGCACTAAGTAAAAGTTTAAAGGCAGAAAGAATAGTTCAACGCGATCACTTTGGTTGCATTCTTTAATTAACTATTCTATTAGCTAGTAGTACAAAAGAATTTATAGTAATTTGACTTTTCACGAGCGTTATTGTTCTCAGTCTTTAATCTTTTCTGAAATAATTAAAGAGTTGATAATTCGTTTTTCTTTATAAGTAAGCATTAACGGAATCGAGCTCGATACTTTGTTTCTTAATCAAATTAATTGGTGACAAATAATATGAAGTAGACATAAAGTATGAGTTATCTTGTCAATTAGTTGTCTTTCTTATCTTAGTTGCAAGTGAGCTTAAGATTAAATGAATTTGAGAAAACAATAGGTGGGGGACTTCCATGTGTTCAAAGACATGTAGATTATGTCATTGAATTCAAATCATTAATAGATTATAATCTACTTAATTAATCTTTATTTGTCATCTTAAATCATATTATTTTGGTTCATTTGCTTACTTAAATGGTGGTGCTTAAACCACTCAAAATGTAATTTATTTAGGTTATTATCAATAGAACATGGTTGTCAAATCTACCTTTCATGTCCAAATTGATCGTCTCTCATTTAATTAATTTTTAGTGAGGTCAAGTTTTTAGTCTTGAAGGTCAATTTGCAATTATATTTATAAATTCGCGTCTTTTAACTGAAAAAACTATCTTCACAAAACCTTTGTGACTACACGTCACGTTTAGACAACAGTTACTTTACAGGTCGACATCTCATTATATACCACATATATTAATCGATCATGCCAATACGTCACTACTACTATAGATGATGATCACGTCAAAACTACTTACGAAAGATGCACGATATATTTCGTTTGACAATCTCATTTTATATTCATAACAAGTCAACAATGGTTGTCAATTCAATTCATCTATTTTTGTTTTGTTTTGATTTAGAAGAAGATTGTAGGGCCCGAAAATGTACTCAATAATTTGAATCATAGACAGCCATAGCGAAGCCAATAACCACATATTACAAATTACATACGTATCGCCTATGCTTTCAAGAAAAGGTGAAATAAAAAAAATATTCAATAAGGATCCGTTTGATTGGTTTAAATTCCATGAAAAATGTCACATTCGAGAAATTCAAATTCTACTGTGACTGTTTGATACGAAAGTGAAAATGAAGTTCGAATTCCAATGTGTAACCACTATAAACTTGGTTTTTTTTTGCTAATTTCATGGAAAATGCATTCCAATGGAGAACTTGAATTTTTTATTTTCCAACTTACATCGAGTTGGAAAGCATTTTCACCTTTCCCAATCAAATTGATCCTAATTTGCGAAGTGTTCATTCTCAAGAGACTCAAGTTTTAAAACCCAACATATGCGCTTCTTGTGATTTAGTCTTGGTTTCGCGTCCATTTTAAATTTTTTTTTTTTAAATTCATTCTCAACCGCACATTTCAAGTGATCCACAACTTTTATTAACTTTTCATCCACACATTTCATCATTTTTTTTTATCAAAATCTACTAAAAATCTAATTTTTCCCAAAATCAAACGTTGTCTTAATTTCTTGTATTTTGATGGGCCTTTCTCGATTCTTCAAATCAGCCTCCGTAATTGAATAGCATTTGCATCATTGAAACTTGATTGTCATTTTAAGTATACCTAGTGAAAAGGAAATAGTACTATCTGTACATCAACCGTATCTCTCATTCTATCTCTCATATTGATATACGAATAGTGAGCGTCGGTTAAGATTTGACACTTCGAAAAGTAACCTTATTTCAAAATAATTGATTTACATCAACTCTTTCACGTGCAAGTTGGTTGATTTTCTATTTGTCGACAGTGTTATGTGTTGTTGTTAGAGAGGAAACTATGTCTGGTTCTTTATATGTGAAATGAAAAGGCTAAGAAAGAAACAAAAGATGGAGCGTGGGGGAGCGTACTTGAGTTCGTCTATATGTTATTACAGCCTAAGATTTTACCCTAATTAAATATTTTTCTACCCAAATATATATACCCAACTCAATGTGTATAATTTAAATAAATTTCGGCTAATCAAGAATTCTATTTCGATCCAACTTCAAATTGATTATATAAGGTCGATTACTCTGAATTTCTCTTTCTCTATACACTATTTTTTCTTTGTATTAAAAGGTATCTAGATCTTGTCTGTTCTTCGATAAGTAACTAATATAAAAACGAAGATGTCATATGTATTAGAGTAAGAAGATTCTCCACAAAATAAATAAATAAAGAATATAAATAAAGGTGCAAGCAACACTGATATAATTAAAATATTAATTCTAATAGATTTTACAAGGTGATAAAAATGTTTCTATGAAAAGATGTACTATGAATAATAAACGATTAAGGTCTAGCCAATAAAAATGTAGTATATGTAAACGTAATAAAATAAAAGCACTTTTATATTTATATGCTCAAATAGTCAATTTAATGTTCAATGTACCTTTTATTTTTTACGTAGGAATCCGCAACCAGTTATTCGTGAGTGCGTACTGGATAAATCTCGCTTCATGTGCAGTAGTCCGCAAATCACACATGAAAAATAAACTGCACTAAGCTCGACCGAGAAATTGTTGATAGAAAATTCAATGTTCAATGTACTTTTAGATCGACACTACACAATCAAAGCTTTTAATAACAATTCTTTTTTGAAAATTTTACTTAGACTGTTCTAACAACAGCTCTATTCACAATGACTATGACAATGGGACCCCAAAACTTAGAGCCACCATTCCAGCCTAGGTAGCCTACAAATAAGTGTACATGGACTCCACTACGAATCTTCAGTTGTGAAGATACTCTAATCTACACATTTTGGTTCTCCTATGTAGGGTATTGTCACTATTTTGCTCAAAAACTATGTTTCACAATCCACTCTTTATTATCCTTGATCAAGTCCGAAAATGCACGCAAGTCCAATACGTCGGGTTTGCCTTATTTCAAGTATGCTCTTGAATTATGGTAATTTATTCAGACCACACTGTCGTTAACCACATGACATTTCAATTGCAATGAAGGTTCTCAATTTTTGTTTATTTTTACGCATATTCATAATTTTTTCGTCGAGTTTTCACTTTTAACTTTCAACGAAGTAGTACATCTTGTTTTTCGAAGATGATTTTTGTTCGGGATGAATATTTTAATCAAAATTGAATCTCCTAATCGTAGATTTTGGTTCGATTTCAGGCGGCTCTAGAATCAAATTAGTCCTTTTTTATTTTATTTTTTACAATTTATTTACCAGGATCTACCCAATGGGATGCAGAGGAAATAATTGGATTGAAAGAAAAGTCAACAATGTTCATTATTATGCTATTATCATATGAATGAATTTAAGTTTTTTTAAATCCAGTACTTTGTTATTGCTGGTTTCTAGTTTTTTGGTTTGTTCTTTGAGTATATAATTTGGTTATACTATACTAGATATTGGATGCTATTTGGTGGATATTTGTGGTGGACTAAGAAAAGTATTAAAAGTGTATTTTGTGACATATTCTACTTCTACTACATATTAGGAAGACAATTTCTATTGGTATTTCACGATTTTTCTTTGAAAAAATGCATGGGCTCAATAGTTACATGGATTTGAATGATTCTATTTATGAAATACTCAAATTGTAATGGATGGTACCGAGTATTAAAATACATGAATCAACTCACCCGACGCCAACGCCTAATTCCCGTCCAAATATTCAGTTAATATACATTTAATTGAAGTACATTTTGTTGAAATTTTTTATCCATTGTTTATTTAAAAATATGAGAGGTTAATATTGTCGAAGTATTATCACATATCAACTTTTAGCCAAAAAAGTTATGCTTCGAATTTTCACTCTCAGTTTAAGACCCATTTTTGGCATAGAAAACGTTCGAATTGGACACTTATATTTCTGAAGATTTTTATCTCTTTGAGTTATCTTTCCAACGTATTTTGAATCGCCTCAATTGAATATCGGGAGAGAAAGATACAACCAAAATATTGAAGACTATCCGACAAAAAAAATTATAACTATGCGGTCGCATAGTTTAAAATCCACATGGCCGCATAGAAGGTTTTAGAGAATTTCAGGTGAAAATTTATTGTTCTATGCGACCGCATTCAACATAACTATGCAGTCGTAGAGTGTTTTTCTGGGCGCAAATTTCTGATTTTCTTATTTCGTTACAACTCTTATGGAAACAAATCTCTGAACATCTATATAAACTACAAAATCATCCAAAATTCGTAGGAGACCTAGATGGTGAAATTTTCAAGATAGGAGAGCATAGAACAAGGCAAAAAAACACAAAATTCATCCTCAAGGCTTGAAGATCTAAATCTATAATTAATTGGGTGATGTCGTTTCTTGATTCTTTTTCATGTTTTTTTTCTACCATACGAAGCTAGGTTAATCAGTGCTAGGTGAACTATGAACCTTGTAATTTGATGTTTTGATCTTTAGTTTTATATATTTGACCTAAAAACACGTTTTTGAATTATAAAATGATTTATATGAATTAATTACCTACGTGATTATAGTGTACGATAATTATGTGAGTTTGGTGATTTGTTTCATGTATTCGAGATAATGAAAATAAATTCAACATATATAAATTATCATAAGATCCAATAGGAGATAGAAATATACCGTTATGTCTTATGTGAATCTCTAAGTGTTCATAAAATCGCATACATTCTTGTATATTTGCATCCGTCATAGAGATATAGTAGGGCCATATGCTAGAGTAAGTCCAACATTACTCGAGAGAGATTGTTGAATGGGAAAGGAACATTGATTCGTCAAAATTGAATTCGTGTTGTCAAATTATAAAACTAGGGTTAGAAATAATTATTACTTGGGGATTCGGAATCCTAGTGCGTCCTACATTCATAAATTACATAAAATTTGTATTCAACCATCAATTGCATTTAGTTTAGTAATTCACACTTGCATTGTAGTTGATTTAATTCTAGTTAATATTATCGTTTCAGTTAATGCCGTAGTAAATAGAAATCAAATTAAATAAATTTCTGTGGGAACGATACTCGAGTTCAAAAAGTCCATTTTATTACTTGTTAACAATTCGTACACTTGCGGGAGATCACATTCGAAATATATTTTTGTGAATAGTTTGAATGCAGTTAAGGGTGTTGATTCTAGCCAAGAACCTTCTTTTAATACATTCAGCTGTGATTTTATTACAGAACTTGTTTCGGCCCTATTTGATGGTCATTGGGTCAATTTTGCCCCTTGCTGAGGTAGTAGAAGTAGAGAATATTTTCAGTTGGAATTTTTTATGGAGAAATTTTTTTTTGTTTTTAATTGAAGAGTTCAAGTTTATTCCTTACAGTGGAATTTGTCTCTAGGTGAAGAATTTTTCCTTTGAAATTTTGTTCATTGCAATGAAATTCGTGTCAAGGTGAAGATTGTTAAATATTGGATATGACCCGAATTCTTTGTTAAATATAACTAAAAATTCTAATTAAAGTGCACATTAAGAATAACTCTATTTGGAATGTTATAGTGAAATCATATTCAAGTTTACTTAGCGAATTCTAATTGAAGTTTCACTTAGAAGCCCAATTGAAAATAGGAATTTGTATTGAACTTGAAGATGATATTAGGATGAAGAAAATCAAGTTTTGAAATAAAGGACCCGATAGTGGGCACCGCGACGTCAGGAAGATTTTAGCCCATCTTTGCGGCGCCACCAGGCTATCTCTCCATGTGCGATTTTTCCTCTACTCCGTTTTTGACTCTATTTCTTGCATTATACTTCAATTATAACTCTACTATTAGGATTTGGACGTCCCTTATTTGTTCCTTATATATAATATATTCTTCATTACGATTTAGAATAAGTTCAAAATATTGTAAACACAAAATATTCATATTATTTCTCCATATTATAATAAAATCTCAATTCTCTATAAATTATTTTGTTTTTGTATTCTTGTGATTAATTACTTCATATTGTGACCATACTATCTTATTTTCTCCAACGATGTGGTATTAAATTAATCCGGTGTCATATCCACTTTTCAAACCATCACCTTTTTCTTAATTTGAAATGAAACTTGTTCTGTCTTGTGTTTCAACTTTCCATGGTAAATATGGTCACTTTAGGTTTAATTTCTAACTGATTTTAAAATGATTTTGAATTCAATAAATAATTTGCTCAAAGTGCACACACCATTTTCCAACAAGAATTGACCCAGTGTACAAATTAACGGACCAATGTAAAAAAGTTGCCATAAAGTCGAAAGATTGCGTGTAAATTAACAGTGCTCCGACATATTTTATTTTGCTTTTGAAATTTGTGACGACTATACAAATTTACAAAGCATCTTTCAACTTGAATTAACATAATTTAGCTTCTATGAGTCGTGGCAGCATGCACACCAAGAAATTTACGTCAAATAAAACTACTAAACCCTACATCATCTCCAACATCTAATTGCAGAATGTTCATGAATAAGGGTGGCTCCACTCACGATCTGATATGTATTTATATTTTTTTTTTATTGAAATTGCATAGTTCTCTCAATTTGACGAGTCGATTCATGCACGAGCTCGCACTTGGTTAGCGCGATCAAATTTTTGCTTGGCTCATTAGTGGAATGAGTTGAGTCAATGAACGGCTAACTACTTACACTCATGTCGATGGGTTTGTAATGATGTCAAATTGTCATTTTTTGTCAATATTATAATTGTATGTAAATCTACAAATAATACTTTGAAAATATGATATATATATGTGTATATATATAATTTCACAAAATATGTTCAACCCGTCTTCTCCTAGTTTACTAATGTCCTATTTGATCGAGGCAAAGTTCCATGGAAAATGGAAAAGAAATTTCATTTCCACCCAAATTCCATGTTTGATTGGCCAGATGTTCTTGACAATTTAATTTCCACCTTATGTCCCCACATGTGCCCAATTCTTGATTTTTAAGGAATTCTTTTTCCCATGGTTATGGTGGGAAATGATTTTCCAGCTTGCTTTTTTTTTTTTCAATAGAAACAAATTTTATCCCCAAATTNGTCAATGAACGGCTAACTACTTACACTCATGTCGATGGGTTTGTAATGATGTCAAATTGTCATTTTTTGTCAATATTATAATTGTATGTAAATCTACAAATAATACTTTGAAAATATGATATATATGTATATATATATAATTTCACAAAATCTGTTCAACCCGTCTTCTCGTAGTTTACTAATGTCCTATTTGATCGAGGCAAAGTTACATGGAAAATGGAAAAGAAATTTCATTTCCACCCAAATTCCATCTTTGATTGGCCAGATGTTTTTGACAAATTAATTTCCACCTTATGTCCCCACATGTGCCCAATTCTTGATTTTTAAGGAATTCTTTTTCCCATGGTTATGATGGGAAATGATTTTCCAGCTTGCTTTTTTTTTTTTAAATAAAAAAAAATATAAAGAAGTTTAATTGAAAAAAAAAAAATGAAAGAAAAA
>CAIGRL010152584.1:0-14473 GCA_903798325.1 Fraxinus xanthoxyloides
ATATGCACATAATGTAGTTCTCGAAATAAATTTTGAGATGATATAAGTAATTTGTAGATTCGATTAGTGTACGATCGTCACGAATTTTTAAAATTAGCATGTTATCGAAATTCAAATTTATTGTAATTTTATCCTTGTTTGGTGGAGATTAAAATCAATTTTTTATTTAATTTTAATAAAAGTTAAACAGTTATGGATTTTATGAAATATATTATTAAAATTAATTGTTAACTTTGATTTAGATTTCAACCGATACCAAACATGATTTAAAAAAAAAAAAATCTCAAAAGTTAGGAGACATGTGACCCTCCAAGACCTACTCTGGTCCGCCCCCGATGGTACGTTAATCAGACCAGTAATTTACTATCAAATCTTTGAAATCTAAAAATATACTTGCTACATATATGATTTATAAGTTGCAAGGTTGAGTTTGCTATAAGAAATTATAGACAACTAACATTAACACTAAAACTAAGTCGTGTTATTAATTTGATAAACTAACCATGACTTTTTTTTTTTCAAGAATATGAAGAAAAAGTTTTTGATTTTACTTTCATTGGCAACCTCACTGAGATCAAGTCAATGGCTGCTATTTGTTTTGAAAAATGAGATTATTTTATGCAAATTATTTACTTAATTACTAATATCTAGATCACCGGGTCCTAAATATGTTTAATAAAACACAAAATATATAAATCCTCCTAGATGACAAAAGTTGAGGGGCAGGCCATATGACACGTAATTAATTTATTAATTCCTTTTACATATTACTAAACTCTAATTCCAGTGCACGAATTTCCCATTCTTATTTTTATACAAATTTTCCCTTATAAATTTCTGTTCATCTCGAAAGTTCAACGCCTTTTAAAGCGGGTTATCTCTATTTTATTATTATTATGGTTGTTGGTGTTGTTTTGATAATATCAACTATATTGAAATACGATTTTAATTATTTTTATGGGACAGAATTTTGCTGCGACTAAACACATTAATTGTTATAAAAGCGAAAAGCATGTTAATGTATATTTCATTTACTTTACGAAAATTCTGCATTATTATATGAAAAATGATTATGATTAAATAAAACAAATCTTTTGAATTTCTTCCTTGTACAAAATATTTTATGAACAGTTGAGTTAAGGCTATGGCAGTATGCGACAAGGGTGGAGGGACGGTTACCAACTCCCACCTGCATCCCAACAAGTGAAAGGAATGTGGGGAATGGGATTGACTTTTAATGACTAATTTTTACTTATTCAAAATAATTTTGCTCACGTTAGCATATGCCACAGGCCCACAATTTTTGTTTTCCCTTTTGGGGCATCTAAAATTGTAAACTTTGACATCTGTAGGAGACTTATTTTCTTCTTGTTTTTCGACTGTGATTACACTTCTTTTAACACCATAATTCCCCCATTGTCGTAGAAACGGAGCTTTTGGGGGCTTTACTTTCACAAAGCATAATTCTTATGGTCAAAAGAGTCACCTTTATATGCTCATTTTTGCGTGTGCACATGATCCCCTGCCTGTGTACAGACTTCAGAGTCTGTGCTTAGAAACTGAAACGGTGCCAAAATCGGAAGAGGAAACTGAGAGTTTTTGACTTTGGGCTGAGTTTTTTTTCACACTATTCTTTTGGGCACTCTTGAATTTCTTCTCCTAAAAAGCCAACCTTGATATATTTTCTTGTGCACAGAGCCTGTGATGGTAATAAATGATTTATGATTCTTCTGCTTCTTTTGTTGTGCATTTATTTCTACTACTGCTAGGTGGCTTTTGCTATAATGGCATTTTGTATTTCTGATTTGCAGAGATGAATTTTGAAGGGTTTAGCACTAGTAAATTGCTTGAACTGGTTAGACACAAGCGTTCCAAGAGGTAGGCTTTTTTTTCAGTAAATTTCATTTTTTTGGTAAATTTTAGTATGTTACAGCTAATGGGTTTCTTCAACTGGAAAGACTTCTGATTGGATAAAACGGAAAATGGAGATGGCAGTATCATATCTAAGCATAATATTGTTTTCTGAAATTAGAAGAAATAGTTATAGCTGCATTTGGACTTTATGCCTTCGGTTTTCTTATTTTTGAGAGCCATAAATCTTGGTTCTACTGATTTTGGGTCCCTCGTCCTAACAATCCTTTGAAGGGTTTGTGGGAGCTGTGCGAAATCAGGAATCTAAGCATTCTGGTTTACATACTTTTCTTTTCTTTGCTTGTTTTCCAATTTTAAATTTACTCTGTTAATTTGGTTTTATTTGTTGAATATTCTTTCAGATTCTAGCTAGAAATCATGTTTATTTATGGAATAATTACATTTTGTGAGCAGAAGGTCAACACAGTTTAATTTATTTAGTTCTTCATTTCTTGTGGGTAATAATGTCCAAGATAAATGCTGGTGCTGTGTGGATAAGAGATAGATTGAGCTGGCAAGTATCTTATGTTGAATTTGAAAATTCCTTAATAATTTTTTTTTTCTTTGTAATGGCAGCTCCCCGAATGGCAGGGGGTTTCAGGAGGACAAATTGGATCATTCTACAGAAGAAGCTCTTCGACAGAAATTGGTAAAGTTGCTTTATTATGACCATCTGCTTTTGTGAATAAAGCAACAATTGTTATAGAGTAACTTCTCTAGATCCTTAAATAGATGCTTTTCCTCTTGATTTAACACTCTGTGCATGATATAATACATATTATAATACAAATAAATTCCCTTTTCTCAGTCTCTTTTTAGTTCTTATGTTACTGATTGCTTGCTTACAATAGAAATCAAACTAGTATACCAAATTTTGTGACAATATTGATCTCTTTTATACCAGGATATGGAACACTTAAATTATTGTGCTAACGGCAAGAAGGAACAACAATCTAATGCTGAAATTCAAAATTCTTTGAGGCAAGAGGTAAGTAATATATTGCTATAATAAGCTCCTATAAAGTTCAATATTTGCACCTAAGCTGAAAATATTCCAAACTGAAACTGTATATCCAAGAGTTGAGGAAGTGAAAGATTTAAGCCAAAAACTTGTCACGCGATCTCTATACCTTGATTTATGCCGCAAGCGTACGGTATCAAGTTTTGTAATATAGTGATACTCACAGGGATTGTAATTTAATCCCTACTAAGTACTATAAGTATTTCAACTTTTACTTTATCTAGATAAATCAAATCTCGGGTCAATATTTTTATACTAAAATAATGTGGATGTGTGACAATGCAAATGAAATAAGGCAAATTATATAAGAGTTATCAATGTGAGAAGGCCTAGGAATTGATTTCACCTCACTATCAACAACGTGTTTCAACTTCTATAGTTACTTCTATCGATTTTTCCTGAATTTATAGGCGAGAACCTTAGGTTAATTCCCTTCCCTCTCTCGGTGCCAAATATAATTTATTTCTATATTTTAATTCCAATATCTCTATTCTAAATTAACACTACAGAAATTATATGCATGGGGTTCTTAAATGGAATAAGCCTCAAAGATTTTATATTTTCTCTCGAAATCTACAAAATTTAGGTTATGTTATTTCTAGATCACGTCTTAATCTCCTCTCTCAAGTGCCGAAATTTAAAGTGTCAAATCATTCAATTATTGATCTACTAATTGAAAGCATTGCGCAAGAATTAACAGAAATAAATTATCGGAAAAATCAAACGAATTAATTATATTAGAGTCCAAACATGTCTCAAGTAGTTACCCTAAATAATAAAATTTGTTCATGAATACAAGAAATGACATATTAAAGTCTAAAATAAAAAAGATAGAGAAGAAAAGAATAAGAAAAACTGTTTTCCTGCTTGAATTCTTCTCCAATTCATTGTCGTTTTTGCTCTTGATGATTCCTCTTCTTCCTTGCCTCCTAAGCCGTCTCCTCCCCCTAATTTAGGTCTTCTGGTTTGTAATTATAGTCTCTTAAGGTATCAAGGCGGATTGAAGTCGGACTGGGCCGAAAGATTTACAAAAATCATGTTTTCCTTAACACCTGGGTGGCGGCGCCGGGGAGTTTTCCTTGCTGGCATCACAGAGCAATTCTGCTGATTTTTTGGGCTGAGCGCCTAGGAGTTGGCACCGCGGCGCCCAAGCTCTCTGCCGTATTTTGGGGCATTCTAGGTACCCATTTGTGGCGCTGTGGCACCCGAGTTCCTGCCGTTATTTATTTGCCTCCGTTTTCGCCTCTTTTCCATTTCTTTTTTTTCTTCTTCTTCTTTCACCTCCTGTTCAAGTTCAATTCTATGATCAACATGTGGCTGCATCTCAAGCTCCAACACGCGTCATTTTCTCCAATTTACCTAAACTACAAAACAACATGAACACACACATCAAAACGATCAAAAGTGCTCAAGAACAATTCGAAAACTATGTTTTAAAGGTATTAGTTCAATGAGTGATTTACACTCATCACAGATCCATTTCCCTGACAGAAGGCTAGTAGGTTGCTCAGTTTTTATTCTTTCCATGAAGTTTTTCTTTTTCCATCCAGATATTGCATCTTGAAAAAAGATTACAAGACCAAGTTTCCATTCGCTGTGCTTTGGAAAAAGCATTGGGTTACAGGGTATCCTGCCATGATATAACTAATGAAATCGCAATGCCTAAGGTAGCAATCTTTAGTCTTTATATGATGAAAATTTATTAGTACATTTTTTCTGTCTAGGAGGTCATTCATTATTATTATTATTATTGTTATTGTTACTGTTATTGTTATTGTGTGTGGAAATGATGGTTTAAATACTCTTATAAAATGTTATTTTCATTTTTATTAAACAATTACCAGCGAATTTTTCATGAACTTTGCATTCCATGTTTTTAACCCTATAGCTACATCCAAATCCTGGAGATGCATGTGTTCAAGAAGCTGGTTTTGTTATAATTAAGTTGCTTGTTTACTTTTTTTAATAACGACCATATATTTATGGTTCACTAAAAATATTCTCGGATTGATTCCAGCCTGCAACAGAACTCATCAATGAAATTGCTGTGCTAGAAGTAGAAGTTGGACATTTGGAACAGTATCTGCTTTCACTGTACAGGAAAGCATTTGATCAACAAATGCCTTCCTTATCTCCAACTAAGAAGAATGGTCCATTGAAATCACCCTTAGCAACTCCAAGGAGAAGGTGCTTAGATTTTTCAAGATCAGATTTGACGTCCGCGACCAGAAAATCGGCACATGCTCGTTCCAATTCATGGAAGGGAGGCATTGGTCAGTACGAGGAGAAGCTCATGGATTCTTGTGTTCAACGCTCTCACTCTTCACTATCTCAGCGTACAACACTGTCAAACAGAACTTCTCCTCCTGCAGACGTCTTGTACAAAGCTGTGTGCGCATGTCATTCTCAACCATTATCTATGATGGAGGTATCGCAACTTTTATTCCATTTTCTTCCGAGTTCTAAATTTGTGATCATTTTTAATTTTATTTAGAAAATTATCGAACTTCAATTGTTGGTCTCCCTACAGTATGCACAGAATACCTCGTCAAATGTGATTACTCTGGCAGAGCATCTTGGTACACGTATTTCTGATCACATTCCAGGGACACCGAACAAGCTTTCTGAAGATATGATCAAGTGCATGTCCGCTATATATTGCAAGCTTGCCGATCCATCATTGACGAATCAAGGCCTCACATCGCCCACTTCATCTTTGTCATCCATTAGTGCATTTTCCCCTAAAGATCAACGTGACTTGTGGAGTCCTAGATTCAGAAATGATTCTTCTTTTGATGTTCGGCTGGATAATCCTTATCATGTGGAAGGACTGAAAGATTTTAGTGGACCTTACAGCACAATGGTTGAAGTACAATGCATATACCGAGATAGTCAGAAATTGGGTGATGTTGAACCGTTGTTACAGAATTTTAGGTGAGGATGCTTGTATGATGAGTTTATATATAAATGTATTTTATATAATCCAAACAGGATAACAGTAATCGAGTTAATATTTGTTAGGTCACTTATCTCTCATTTGGAAGTCATAGACCCTAGAAAGATGTCGCATGAGGAGAAGTTAGCATTCTGGATCAATGTACACAATGCTTTGGTGATGCATGTAAGGATCCAAAGCAACAAAATTACAAGATGATGATGTTGTCAATCCTACTCAAGTTTGGGCTAACTTTATAGATATTTATATTAACAGGCATTTTTGGCTTATGGCATCCCACAAAACAATATGAAGCGAATGTTACTACTCTTGAAGGTAATAGCTGATTAATCGTTATCCACAATGCTTGGTCTAAATCTGTTCTAACACTTCTCTCTATTCTAGGCTGCCTATAATGTTGGAGGTCAAATTGTAAGTGCAGAAGTTATACAGAATTCTATTTTGGGATGCCGAATGTCTCGCCCCGGACAGGTAAATCAAGCAGCCCATTTTTTGTAGAATGTTATTATAACCTTGTTTTTTACTATTAATTTAACCAGTTATGCTTTCATGCTTTGGCAATCTACATATGAGCACGAGCCAAAATGATAACAATTGTCATGAACACGTCCCGGCTGATGCCTAAAAGGACTTCACCCCTTTCCCTGTCCTTTTTTGTCGAAATCAAGGCCTTAATGTTTTGATTCACTTTATTGTTTCTAGTTTCTACAGTGGTTGATTTATCCGTTTTCCACATTTTAGTGCTTACCTTGGTAGATTCAACTAGTTTGCTACATAATAGTCATATGCTGATAAAATTAACTCTATATGCAGTGGCTTTGGTCACTACTTTCTTCAAGAACAAAATTCAAGGCCGGTGATGAACGAAAAGCATATGCAATCGAACGTCCTGAACCCCTTCTGCACTTTGCACTTTCATCTGGGAGCCACTCAGACCCTGCGGTAGATAGCTGTGTCCCTTTTCTTCAAGTTTCTGCTTATGCTTTGCTTTTTAACTGCACTTTGATATTGAAACGGGCTTTGCTGTTTCAATACGTCATTCCCTTGATACAATGGTGATCATGTTTTCTTTAAACTGTATTCGGGCTTACAAAATTGTTGAAATTGTATCCTCAGGTTCGTGTTTACACACCTGATAGGGTATTCCAAGATCTAGATGCAGCAAAAGAAGATTACATACGAGCTACTTTTGGTGTACGGAAGGACAAGAAAATCCTTTTACCAAAAATAGTTGAGTCATTCACGAAAGATTCAGGTTTATGTCCAAGTAGCGTGATGGAGATTGTCCAACAGTCATTACCCGAGTCCCTAATAAAAAACATCAAGAAACGTCAGCTGGGGAAGTCTCGCAAAAATATTGAATGGATTCCACATAATTTTGGTTTCAGGTATCTCATAATGAAAGAGCTGGTAAAGTGATTTTTATGGGTTGATTGCATGTTGTTAAGGTCATTTGATTGGGGTTTTTTTTCCTTAAAAATGAATTTAATTTCAGTGTAATCATCAGTAGAGATGTCTAGTTTGTTACTCTTGTGTAAAGGAATAGAATTCGAGGATATGATTTAATGTTATTTTCTTTTTGTATTTCCTATAGCATGTCTTGGAAAACAGATTGGATATTGTATATAAGAAATTGACTCGTCCCAATGAACAGGATAAAAAATTAGTAGTGAGAAGTTTGATTTTATACAAGTTTGGTGCAATTTTTCATTTAAATTAGCTCAAAAAATAATATTATCAATATTCACACTCTTACGAGACAGAACCTTTTTAATTAGTCACAATTTTGGCTTGAACATTTTCTATTAAAGTGTATAGACGTCTTCTTCTCAGGAATTATACGACAATGTGATGTATAATATATGATTTTTGGCTTCTATATAAGATCGTAGAAGAATCGATCACACTTATTTGGGTTAAATCCTTTTTTGGTGGTTTAAAAATAAAGAGCGAGTTTTGAATAATATTTTAGAATAATGTGTGGTTAAAAAGTATGATTTTTTTTAAATTACGTGCACAATATTTTATTGTATGAATGTGATTGAAAATGATCATATTGAAAAAAGAAGCAAATAAAGAATGCATGACCTCGTATCTTTACTATATAAAATATGAAGCAAAATTTATCTACAAAATGTATTTAATCTCGGGTCAAGTAGCAGATCTCATGTATGGTGTATGTGAAATGGATTATTTTTGTTGAACAGCATGTTCATGTAGCATGATTCATGGGAAATTGAACTAGGATTCCACGAAGATATAGAAATTAGAAACATGCTACTTGTACATCGAGGTTGACATCTCGATGTACAGCCCCACGACCCTGGTGTACAAATAACATTTTCCTATAAATTAATAAATAAATGAAAACATGTTTTCTTCGATCAGTGGACAACCTTTAACTTGCAGGTGACAACTTGTATGAAGAAATTATTGGACCATTTTGAGAAAAAGTTGGAGGAAGGTGAAAGAAAAAGATGGGCTATTGTAGTGAATCATCTTCCGTTCTAGCTAAAAATGATTTTTATTTTTAGTGGTGTCCAGACTAGATGAGTCCCTCCAAATGCGAGACAATTAGAAAAGAAAATCATAGATAATTGAAAGAGATTATAAAATCACGAGGATCTATGAAAATATGCGTAACTTTTAGCTCATATGTTGAGTTTTCATCCGTGGCTATAATTCGGAAGTGTTTTTCGATTTTGCACATATTTTTTATGACGTCAAATTTTTGTGGTCAAGTTCAGTCGTTTAGAGCTCTATTTTAGCATTTTTATTTTTTATTTTTGTTTTGAGTCAGTCTAAGGATATTTTCATCATTTTTACAAGGACAATACTACATGTACACTCACTTTTTTACTTAATTTTTTACCTACACTCACAAAAAGGTGTGGGGACCACACATTTAGGGGGTTTTTTTATTCACGTGGGCCCCAAGCGCATGTGAGGGTGTAACATTTTCGGTTCAAAAATTTCGTTACAAATGGAATTGTCTTTTTTACAGTATTTTAGTTTTATTCAGGTTTGTTTAATAGTTCTTAGTTTATTTGGATTTGTTTATAGAATTAGAATTTCACTTCGATTAGGAGTTGTTTTGAGTCTATAAATATGCGTTAATGTTGATTAATGAAATATTTTAAATTTCTAGTATATTGGCATATTCCAATATTTATTTGGTGGATTCTAAATAATTATCACGTCCATTCGAGCAAACACTCGTTTATGTGTTACGAACAAGACTCTTTTATTGTTATTCATGTTTTCTTCCTGCATTAGATGGTATTAGAGCCAGCTCTCTCGTCTCTATATCTTTGATTCATTAGTATGGGTGAGATACCAGTTACTACGACAGATTTGGAAACAACAAATCGACAACTTGACAATTTTACTACTAAAATCGGAGAGATTCGTCAATTGTTGTTACGGATTGTTGGTAATAACAGGCAATATCATCAATATGGCAACAAGGAAATCAACACGGATCGCATAGACTATAGTTTGGAGAGAAAATAATAGGAGACTTGCAATAGAAGAATGCAAATCGATGTCGGAGATAAGAAAGAGAAAGAGGAAGAATATATAGTTGAAGTTGTGGAGAAGAACAAGGAGTTTTTGTATGTATTGTGGAGAAAAATCTTATGCTCATCCAAGTAGGAAGATTTAACTCAGTGTGAAAAGATTTTCAGGCCAATGATACTGTTTGCAGTAAGATTATAGACAGTTGCAGTTGTGAGAATCTGATCACGAAGAAGTTGGTGCATCATCTGAAGTTGCCAAACTACCCACATCCAAATCCTTACCAGATTGAATGGATTAAAAAGAGTTCGTTTATTGAGGTTAGTCGAATTTGTAAGGTACCTTTGTCAATTGGGACTCGTCACAAATTAGAAGTTTTTGTGATCTTGTTCAATTGGATGGATATCATATTCTGTTGGACAAATCGTGGTAGATTGATGTGGATGTCATAAGTAAAGGCAGAGATAATACCCACAAGTTTAAGTGAAAAGATAAAATGATTACGGTTGAATCAAGGAGAAGGGCACATAAAGCTTCTAAAGTGGAAGGGAAAGATTTTCTGACCATTACAAATTCAAACAATGAGTTTTCCTCCCTCGAGCCTTTGTCTTTAGATGACAACTTAGGATCCAATTGTTTTGAAGTGAAAGTGAATAATGAGAGACAATTAGAAGATAAAATCATAAATAATTGGAAAAAAGAAAAAAATCAGGAGGATCTATGAAAATATACATAACTTTCAGCTCGAATGTTGAATTTTCATCTATGATTATAATCCGAAAGTATTTTTTGATTCTGCACATTTTTTTATGACTTCAAACTTTTGGAGTCAAATTCTGTCGTTTAGAGCTCTATTTTAGCATTTTTTTTTTTTGAGTCAATTTAAGTGTATTTTCGTCATTTTTACATTATTTTAATTTTATTTAGTCTTATTTAATAGTTTTTTTTAGTTTATTTGAATTTGTTTATAGAATTAGAATTTCACGGAATTGTTTTGAGTCTACAAATACATTAATGTCGTAAAAATAATTCATTCGATTCTTGATTAATAAAATATTTTAGTTTTCCCATTTATTGGCGAATTCCAAATAATTATCAAGTCCGTTTGAGCGAAATTAGAGCAAATATTCATTCGTGTGTTACAAACAAGACCTTTTTATTATTATTCGCGTTTCGATCCTACATCGCCTCCATTCTTGAAAGTGATACGATCTACTAAAAAATTTAAATTGAACTTATACCAGTTTAAATGATAGTAAAGTCTATTGATTTCACATCGTTTAAGCAAATTGATTTATATCTATCTATTATCAGCCAATATGAGATGCCCAGAGGCTAAAAGCACCCTTACAGTGACCTCATATGGGTGGAGATGATGGGTTGGTCCATAATTTTCCTTCCTTTTCTTTCTTGGTACTTAGATAATCAAGTTCGTAAAATAAAATAAAATTGATTCGAGTGCACTTGTTCATATATATGGAACCATATTGACCTATAGAGTTTGAAAATAGTATTCACTTGTGTCACGGAATTAGATATGACCATACTGAAAGCACCTAAAACCGAACTCTCAAAGTAAGGAATTCTCATTGGTAATCAGAAAAAATGAACAAAACTATTCACATTTTGGTGGATAAAACAATACATGGACCTCGTATCCTATATACAAAATAAAAGCCACAGTTGCGAAGTTGCGAAGGCTTTTCTCAAGAGCAAGATCCTTTACCGGTTTCATCCCATCTTACTGTCACAAGCATAAAAATGTAAGCTTTGAGATTAACATCTATACCTGACAATGTTTGAGCTGCCAAAGCAATGTAGCCAACCATAGGGCGGTTTGCAAAAATGTGAAATCAACTCAATTGCATGTTTTGTAGAAACAGCAAGCACACTTTCTGCAAGTTCATGACCAGAGCAAAGTAGTTGTTACGTCCATTAACTCAAAGCCTTGGTCTATCAAATTGACGCTAAAGGAAGTGATCAAAATAGGAGCGCTTTCCTCAAGCTAAGTCTCTAATTGCGTATTCTTTATCTGACGCCTTGAACTTCAGTTTCATCCAATTCAAGGACTTATAAAACTGTGTTTCAAAGTATCACGTGAGTATTTGTGATTCAGGGATCAATTGAACTGAGAAGGGATTCCACTTCTGACGATGCAGCACCATATGACTCATAGCGGAAGGTTCTCAGATTGGAAAAGATCAAGCTACAGAGTTCCATTGCTACACCACTAAGAAGTTTCCTTTTGAAAAATTTGAAGTAGCCTTAGAGAAGTCACTTCAAATATGTGAGATTTCTCTTGGTATCTCTTACAGAGAATGTACTACCACACTGGGCATGGATGTACCTCCATTTTCTTCAAAGCTCCAAATTTCCTCGGCCTCTAAGAATTCCCTTTCAAGACTGCATTGAGACTTTAATTGGTCTGTCAACTGATTGAGCACGGTGTAGATTACATCAGAAGCTTCATGTCTCTTGTCGTCAACCATGAAGTCAGAAATGCTGCCTCCAATTTCAATAGAGCTAACTGCATCACTCTTTCTGACACCGCGATCCTTCATTAGTTTCCTTACCTTTTTCATGCCTTCCCATCTTTCAGCTTCACAGAATATGTTGGACATGAGCACGTACAGCCCTCCACTATATGGTTCCAACTCCAGCAGCTGCTTTAAGACCAACTTTGCTATTTCCACATTTCTGTGAGTTCTACAAGCGCCGAGCAAAGTACCCCAGATAACTATGTCTGGCTTCATTGGCATTTTTCCAACCAGCTGAAGCGCCTCTTCCAAAAGCCCTCCACGACCAAGAATATCGACCATGCAGGCATAGTGCTCAGTATCATGGGGTATTTTGTAAATGAGAATCATTTTGCGGAAAAAGAATCTTCCAGCATCAATGAAACCGCCGTGACAACAAGCTGAAAGCAAGCCAGTGAATGTAATTGCATCAGGATGTACCCCTTCAGCTTCCATCTCTTCAAAAAGTTCAATGGCTCGAAATCCACAACCATGTAATGCTAGGGCATTAATTATAGCATTCCACGTGACAATATTCTTCTCCGGCATTTCAAGGAAGACATCTAATGCCTTTTCCGTGGAACCACATTTTGCATACATGTCGATAAGTGCATTGTACAAAGTAACTGTAGGTTTCATAATATTATCATGGACATAGCTATGGAATTTCCGTCCTGTTGCTAAATCACCAAGTTGACTACAGGCCGAAAGAACACTAATTACAGTAGTTTCATCAGGAAGCGTTCCAGAATTACACATTTTGGTAAAAACATCCAGAGCTTCTCTATAGTAACCATTTTGGAGAAAACATGAAATCATAGAATTCCAAGAAACCACATTTTTCACAGGCATTTGATCAAAAACATTCTTAGCTAATTCCACGAATCCATGTTTGGCATATGCACTAATCATGGAAGTCCAGGAAACCACATTTTTATCAATAATTTGATTGAAAACTGCTCCAGCTGTATACAAATGTCCACACTTGGCATACATGTCCAGAAGTGCATTGTGCACATAAACATCAAAATGAACCCCACTAATTTCCATATACCAATGAAGAAACCTCCCTAACTCAAGATCATAGTTTCTCGAACAAACTGAGAGCAAACTAACTATGGTACGGTCATCCGGTTCAAACCCTCCTTCTCTCATCTCACAGAACAGTAACAAAGCTTGTCTCCAACAACCCATCTTTGAATACCCATGGATCAATGAGTTCCAGGAAACTATAGTCCTGGCTCCAATACCATCAAAGATTTTTTGTGCACAATCAATCTTTCCACAGCCAACATAAAAATTTATGAGCCCATTCTGCACGCAAATATGAGACTCAAAAAACCCGAACTTCATCACGTGAACAAGAACTAAAACCCCTTCTCGGTACGCCCGTAGAGTCGCGCACGCTTTCAGTATAAAAGGGAAAGTAAATTCGTTTGGGAAAATACCAGAACAAACCATTTGTTGGTAAAGAAAGATAGCCTTTTCGGGCTGTTCACTATTCGCATAAGCCCTAATTAAGGTGTTATACATGTGCCGATTCGGCTCAGGAGTTTTGTCAAACAGTAAGCGTGCATATTGTAGGTCACCTGATGGAGAAAGGGCACAGAGGGAAATGAGTTTGCTGACAGTTAGACCGCAGTTATTGAGGCCCTGGAGAATGATTCGGGCGTGGAGGGTTTTGAGATGGCTGGTTGATAAGCATTTCTTAACTAGGGAATCGAGGGTTTGGGGTAAACAAGAAGAGTTGGAATTATAGGTGAAGGTGCGTAGGAAGTAGAGATTGGAGCCAATACACTGATGGCGGGAACCAAAGATCAAATATCTGGGAAATTTGAGCACATGATTTTTGGTCATTTGACAGAGTAATATGGTGTAGTTTTCAAGTTTTAACAATTGTTGCCCAACCATTTTATTTTATTATCAATTAAGGACATGCCAAATTGCTCAGAGTAGGAATCAAAAACACTAGTCAGCCACATAGCACAAACTGTGTATTTATAGATTTCTAAAGGAAGGGCTATAGCTCAATAAATAGACATAGATGCACCTCTTCGAGTTGCTTCGTCTAGGACTAATGATTTTATATAGCTAGTTGTCCATTACATCGTCTTAATAAGGATATCTTTATGTTTCATGAAATATGGTCACGCGACCAAAAGTAGGAAAATATTTTTCATGAAAAAAATTGACAATCAAACAGCACAAAAATAATAAGTTAAATGAAAAAAATATATTTTTCATAAAAAATATTGATAATCAAACGCACCCTAAACTATTCTTTTTTCTCATAGTATTTACCTATAAGTTTTTCGAAGTGATTCGATCCAAATATATACGGGAAATTCAAAACTTGAGCAGAACAATTCCACTTGTTAATCGACAAGCTCCGAGAATACTCAAGTTTCAAAGAAATGAAATAGATAAGTTTTGACTTGATTCCAAATTTTTGTGTACCTCGTGTTTTGACTTATATTTATAGGAAAATGGTTGGGGTGGTGGCTAGGAAAGGTAAGGCCTTGCCTTGCTCATCGATCATAATAATACTAATAT
>CAIGRL010152589.1:0-11978 GCA_903798325.1 Fraxinus xanthoxyloides
TTTATATATTCAAATTAATGAGAAAATCAATAAGGGATGCCGCCGTTTGCATTTTAGGATTGAATTAGGGTTCAACTATTGGGCCTTGGGGTCACATTTTAGGCCCTTTTGTTTTTCAAAATCATACATTCTCCAAAAAGAAAAAACTCTCCAAACAAAAGCTTAAAAGGAAACATTTGTAGAGAGACGTGGTCGAAAATTTTATATGTTGTTTATTTATTTCATATTTATTCGAATGTAACGTAAACCAATCTTGTAGTTTGCCAATTGTCAATGGCTTTCGTGTTTATTTTTCCCTCTCAATGTTTATATAAATTTGACAGAATAGATAGCATACTAATGAACCGTGCATCTATCACACAGTAATCAGAGTCCATACGTACCACTTTATTTAAAAGTTTGAAGTGTTACAAACACTTCAAAACGCCCCCTTCATATCAAGGTCAAATGTATGTGCTATATGAATTGGCTTACAAGACATTACATTCTTTATATTAGGAACAACTACACTATCTACTCGTCTCTACAAAATTTTATAAATACGAGCTAACAAATTATGTTGGATTGAAAGTACTTGAAATTATGTTGACTCATCTTATCTAAAAGGTAAATTGTAAAGTATAAAATCAAATGAATTTGAATTTAGGCTTTATTTGATATCATTACCCTATTTATAATATAAAAAGGTAAATATTAAGTGATGATCCTTGTGAAGACATGTTCAAAGTTGAAGAATAAAAGTATGTGACTTGGTTCTTCTACCCAATCTATTCTACTAAATACACACGGCTGAAAAATATTCTACAGAATTATAAAATGTAGATATTGCACATGTAACAGAAGGACAGCACCAAAGCACCAGTGGTCTAGTGGTAGAATAGTACCCTGCCACGGTACAGACCCGGGTTCGATTCCCGGCTGGTGCAATTCATTTTTAAAATTCCTCTTTATTGGGCATTCGTCTAAAAATCAACAAATTTTACATTCAAGATAACAGCGCATATTATAAAATTTGAGTTGATTCCTGAATTTCATTCTAAAGTCATCACGTGAAATAGCCTAAAATTTGGTTGAACTCCACTTGTTTAAGTTGACTCTGTAATAATAATACGATCAACTCGACCTTATTTCACTTTAGGAGCAACTGTTCAGGACCATTATGATCCTTAACTAGTGGTCATTTTGATATTTAATATCTTCAAATTTTTTGGTCATATTTTTATCCTTAACCTTTAATAATTATCACATTTTGTTCCCGATTATGACTTTTTGTCCAAATATTGTGCTAACGTAGGGACAAATTTTGTCAAATTTGGTATTTGTTGTTTATTTTGCTTATTTACTTAAAGCCATACCAACTGACATAAAATTGAACAATTACATGTTTTCCAAAAGATATACTAAAATGTCTCTCTGTCCATCCCATACATTCAAGTGCATGTTGCATTCCAAAACATCTCTACAAACACAAGAAGGCTATGACATCTCACAGCCATGTAACGACATTGAGCATCCTCTCGCCAATTTATTTAATCTCTTATCTAATAAGATAGTACACGACAAGGAAAATAACAACAAAAGATGCCACGAGCGTAAACATCCTGCGGCTTGATTTGGTTTCAAACACCTGAAGCAATGAGAAGTCAAATTGTAGGAAAGTATATATCCAAGCAAAAGAGATTAGCATAACAGAATAGAGGTCATAAATACCATCTTAAATTTATCCATGGTTCCGGATAGAACTCCTCTTGAACTATCCATGTCATTGCCCTAAGAGCAAAAAGTTGGAAGTTATCAAGCAGTACTCAACCATAATTGATAATAATAATACACATTCGGTATGTGCGATATATTACAAAAATATACACACCATTCGGTCCAACATTCGATTATGAGTCTCAACCTCCTCTTGTACATCACCTGAAAGCTGTTGATGCAAAGAAAATTTAGGACTCGTATAGGAAATTATCCATACAAAACATCGGCAAATAAAAGATTTCTCTTTTTTCATTAATAACAGTTTTTAACTTATTTAAAGATGTCTTGAACAAGGGAGGTTGCAAACTAACAATTTTGGTCATCAAAGCATACCTTAGACTTCTGTCAAATTCTTTGGGGTTATAATTTGGGAAAAAAAAAATCTCCATAAAAATTGCATGCTTGGGGTGTTATAAGAGGATACACATAAAGCCCGTCAAACAAATGCAACTTCCAACACATTGCAATAAAGCTGCCATTCACGCTCATCCAAGTTGAGTAAATTTGCTTATAGTCGTATAAATTACAAACGTTTGGAAGAGTCTTTAGTAGGCATTCTCCATCAACCTATTTAACAACTCAACTCCTCTTTTGTTCTATAAACTTTCCTCATGATTAAATACTTAATGTGGTCCTTAGTGTGATCTAACATGATACCTCAACCACCAGTTACAGCAACCCATTCAACTTTCTCTCTTTATTCTCTAACAAAACACAAAACTGACATATGAAAAACTATATACTTGTTAATCTAAAAAAAAAGGAAAAGAAAAGAAAAATGTATCAACCAGTCAAACCACAATTCGACTATAAACTCCTGCAAATTCAAACTTACTCTTTTCAGTAGATTAACTCGATCTTGCAATCCATCAACTGCCCTATCATTCTCTTGCTCATCAATTTCATGAGAGGAATATGAAGATGAAGCCCTTATACCACCTTCCTCTATACCATCAAACAGAGCAGCTCTAGCATTACGGTCCCTGAATTCAGGATCATTGTGAGTGGTTTAACAGGTAGAGACTAAGAGACGGTAATGTATAAATGAATTTGATGGGATAAAAGTAAATTATGATAGAAAACAAATATTAATTTTAGAATATAATCAGTAAAAAATCTGATAAACTATGAGCCTCTAAGTCAATTAATGAAGTTCAATGTTCTGAAGCATTTGCATAATTTGCAAGTTAGGTAACTACTGTTTATGCACTCTTCCTGTTAACATAAAGAAAAGTGACTCGTAAGATCAAGATGACAATGTTAGAGGCACCATATGTCATATCATAAGGTTCAATTTTAGAATTTGAAAATCCGATGGAACATACTATTGTCAATTTTTCCCCATTTCGAAAACGAGTGAAAATTCAATCTTCATGATCGTCCTTTTTCCAGTTACTTTGGTGGAGTGTAGGTAAAAGAGTTGCTATAGAGTACTCTAGGATTGGGTGTATGATGGGCTCAGATTAGGATAAGATATTTAATCTACAGCCAACAGCAGGTATAGATTTTCGAAAACGCTACATTTGGCGTGACCACACCTCAACAGCGTAGCAGACCTTTTATGTTTCTAATGACCTACAAACCAACATCTGGGGTTCTAACCTTTTCTTTTCTTTATTTCAATTCTATTTATATATTACGGTATTAGCATTGTAACCATAGTCATAATTATTTATTATCTTTGTGTATGTGTCTAGCATGAGGGCTAAACATGGGGTAATTTGACAAAGAATAAGTTGTGTTACGTAACTCATTTAAATAAGCAGTGAAATGAAGCACTCGAGCAAACTATTACAGAAAAAACTGAATAAATTCCATGGGTAGCAGAAAAATAGATTTGAAATGCAATAAAAGTAGTGGATCAGAAATTATGCAGTCTAATTCATCAAACAAGCAAGGTAACTTAGGATAATAACACCTGTGTGCAGTAGAACACTACCTAATAGAAGTGTACTTCGAGTATTTGAAGTATAAGTCCCATTAGCCAGAAAAAAGAACATTGAAAAATATGGTTAACCCTCACATCAAATCAGCCTAGTCTGGTTAATTCATGTGTTCAATAAATTCAAACTTCAACATGCTAAGTAGTGAAAAATAAACAAAAAATCAGCTCTTCCCATTGCATGAATATAGAAGCCTTAATTATATGCCACTCAGCCAGATGGCTACTTCTAGTATAATTTTTTGTATAAATTTCACACTTTCAGAACAAATCCAGGTCTGGTTAATTGCATCAGAAATAGCCTGGCACAAGAAGATTGAGATAATCATGAAAAAGCTTTTTATATCCTGATTTCATCCACTAGCTCAGTTCTCCAGCATTGAACTTCACGAGTCCCGTGTAACGGAATTGTTGATAAGGCAAGCAAAGTGGATACTAATCACGCTTATACTTCACAGCTTATAGAAGCATTCAATTACAGACGAATACAACTAATCAACATTACTTGCAATATTTCTCCAACTTCAATTCATATATTATTGAGACTTCAAGTTTTTGTACAACAAAGTAATTCAAAGGTTATGTCCTAAATTGGCGCAGAATGAAAACAAAATGAAAACATTGCGAAAAGACCTTCTAGAATTCATGGCTATGGCAAATATCTGAAGAATACTCTGGGATTATAGAAAATATCGCGGCGATTCACTAGTTATAATTCTGCATATACAAAATACAAAAATAATTAGAATCCGCGATAATCAATAACCGCATTGCTCGAATACAAATCAAATTTCTCAAGTTCTAGGGTTTTACAATCAATAAAAAGGTTAAGCATTCGACAGTGATTGCTCCGGAAGGGATTAAAGGAATTGCTGTAACTCTGATAAAAAAATAAAAAAATAAAAATTATTCTAATCCGAAGAAACTGAGAGAGAGCGTTACGCGTGCCGACGGAGGGAAGCAGCAAAAGTAAAGAAATGTAACTCCAGTCAACAGTCAAGACTCTAAAGAGACGAGTCTATAAATTTATATGTATATAAAATTTTAGGAAATTTTGAATATTTAGTCCTTCACTTTAACGCCTAATGCAAAACCACTCCACAACATTATGACCCCAACCTTTCGAGTCCGTGCAAAGTATACGAAGTATTATTTTAAAGATAGAATGAATAAAACCCGCATAATTTTAATAAATAAATGAAAAGAAGAAAGTAAAAAACAGGTTATCCTTCCCAATCACTCCACTCGTCGAACCCACCTAGTATTGATGTTGGATAATAATTCAAATTTAAGCTTTATAATGTTTATGAGTTCTATTATCTTCTCGAATAATTGTTTATTTTTCCGTTAAATTGGATCTCATTGCTGCCATTTTGTACTGAACAACAATTAATTAATTTAAACTTGAAATTGAATTATTTCAAATGCCATTTTTGCCCTTCATTCCTAATAAAGTTTAGAATCATAAGAGTGAAACTATCAAATGAGGTTAAAAGCACACTATCCTATTGTCCCTAATCAAACGGAGATTATTATTATTTTCTTGTAGAAATCTCATTCAATTCTATCAAAATCTAATATACTTTTTTTAAAAGTGTAATTTTTTTAATGGCATGTTTTTTAAGTATGAATTTTACAAGTTGAAATACGATTATCGCTCAACGAGATAACTATAGAGATTCGTTAATATCTTTATTGTTCACTTAAGATATGACACTAAAATTTAGCCATATTGATGATCAAATGGGAACAAAATTGAAATATTTGGGATTAGTTTAGAAAAAAAGGAAAGTGGATTGACTAGAATGGAACTTTGATCCAAGTTGGGTGACCTCCAACTTGGAGAAATTTCGCGTCAAAATTACGTCATCCGCCATCTACCAAAATACGCAAATAAGCCATAGCCTTCTAAAAATTGGAGGGAGCAAGGGTTTTGGCAATTGAATTCCGGTTCCGACTACATTTCTGCTCCTAATGGATTGCTCTGATACTGGATGTTCGTTCCATGTTTCGGCCGATACCGAGAAATTCCTTTGTGATCGATTGTTGGATCAAAACCAACCGATATCGGAGCGATTCAGAGCCCTCTTCTCTCTTCGCAACCTTCGTGGGCCGGCCCCTCGCAATGCCCTCGTCCAAGGTACCATATTTATGCGTGTCTGTTTATTTATTAGTTATTTTTACATCGACATTTTGGTCTGGGCTTTGCTACACAATGTTACATAGCATTATGTAATTAGCTGATGGAAATTGTTTAATGTCCACCAACTAATTAAATAATGCCACTTGTACATTATATAACCCTTGACATAACATTTGATGTAGATTATCGGATTTAAATGTATATTGTACCTTGAATTGAGTTAATTTAATCTCCTATATGAAGATAATTGCATGGAAAAACTCGAACTTTTTGTGCACTCTCTGCTTTAGTTTTATTATCCTTTTATTTTGCTCTTTCCAGGTAAGTTTTGCATTTGGCTGCAGTGAATTTTAATTAATTTTATTCACGTTGATTTGCAGAAGTCATTTCATTATAGTTAAAATTTCAATTTTGACACGAGTTAGTAAAATCTTTAGTGTATTTATCATATTTTATTTGGAATTGCTACTCATATATCTGGTATGAGATTGTAGACGATCACCTCTCCCTCCCCCCATAGTTTTTTTATTTTATTATTATTTATTTTGGCGTTATGATAAAAGGTTAATCAATAACTAATGATACTTTTTGTAAATTCCCACCATCCATGAAATGGACCTCCATTCTAGAAGTTGTGTCAGATACTACTACCAAAAAGTATTGTTTGGACTAAAGAGCTTCATATGTATCTGTGGTTGAGTTAGAGGTTCCTGATGAAATTGAAACAGCAAAGACATCGGTGAAAATTGGCTGAGGCACTCATCTTGTTCTCCTCATTTTTTATTTTTATTTTTTTTTTTTTTTCCTAGAAAAATCACTTCCTCTGAATTTTACTAATTTTTATTTATTCTTCCAAAATAGTTGTGTCAATAAAACAACTCGATTTAGCTTAGTGCAAGAGTTTGATAATCTGTAAGCTAACAAACGTCATAGTTGTTCTGCTCATTTGAGTAGAAAACCTGAATTGATTTCTGAGCTTTTGGACCAGGCCATACAAGGTTATATCGATTCTTATACTTTATGTGCTGATGGCATAGCTTCTTTATCTTTCACTAGTAACTTGTCAGCAGGATTTCCATTGCTACTTTCAGTAGTGTTCTTTTGATAAATATTTATCACAATGATGTTAGTACATATCAGACTTCTCCTACTTCAGCAACCAGGGATGCGTCGAACCTGCTAGCACACGAGGCTGCATTTGCTTTGGGTCAGATGCAAGATGCTGATGCTATCCCTGCTTTCGAAGCTGTTCTAAATGATCTTTCATTGCATCCCATTGTTTTCCATGAGGAACAATGCTTTTGAATTTGGATAAAGGGTATTGCGATGTCACCATGTTTTTTTCTTAAACCATTTCGGCTATTTGTGTGCACCTGCATATTCATAGGCTGCTGAAGCTCTTGGTGCGATTGGTTTAGAAAGTATTATTGGCCTTTTGAAGAATAGTTTGGCTTCAGATCCAGCTCAAGAAGTTCGGGAAACATGTGAACTTGCTTTGAGTCGAATCGAAGAGCTGAAGACCACCTCGCCCTCAAAATGATCGCCTTTCTTGTCAGTGGACCCTGCTGCACCTGCGTCTTGTGCTTCTGTGCAGGAATTGCGGTGTGCAATTCTTAATATAGATTAATAACATGCCCATCTTCCAATTGGATTTCCTTAATTTCTTGATTATTATATTTCTTTTTCAGGGAAGTTCTATTGAATGAAAGCAGTAGCATGTATAAGCGGTATGCTGCACTCTTTGCTCTTCATAACCTTGGGGGAGAGGAAGCTATCTCTGCTATTATTGAATCCCTAGGTGCAAATAGCGCTCTTCTACGGCATGAGGTCTGTTTTAATTTTTCTGCTTATTTTTGGGGATGTATGGTTTTATTTATTTATTTTTTCTGTTTTATTATAGGCCTCGTCTCGGTGAAAAGTAGAAAATGAGGCTTCATATATATATATAACGAAGTCTCCAAACAAAAAATGTGGAATAGTTATGGGGCTAATTTTGTTTTCTTACTCTGGAAAACTGGGTAAAGTTATTTGATTTTATAATACTTCCAATATATAAATCAACTTTGTATACAAATTGCTAAGGCCCTTATTTTCTAATAACGCCGAGGGCTGAGGTACGTAATCTATTCTTGCATAAGTGTTGAAACAATTTCTCTCAAGTGCCACTGCATTTTTTATTGGATATGAGCCTACTTATCTTCCCACTTCTTGGTGAGAAATTGATATCTACCTGCTCCAAGTATAATGTTAAGGGTAGATTGAAGAAAGCAAATTTTTGGTGATGTACTTCGTTGAAGATCATTATTCTTTCCTGCCCAAGGTGTTGTGATGTCAACTATACAGTATACACTTAGAGAAGTGCCAGGGAATACGTGTGTGTTAATGATCTGGAAACATGCATATATTGAAAAATTCCTTCCATTTGGTTCCGACGATTGCATGAAGAATGATAATGGACTGGATGTCTCTACTATTTTGTGTAATGGGGAATTTACATATTTGAAAATTGTCGAAAGCTACTGGGCATAGGAACCTTGTGATTTTGTCGAGACCTCAGCATTCAACAGCACTTTACTTCTATTGCTCACCTTCAGGCCAATGGATAAGTAAACATCACCAGGTGTTCTAAAATATCTTATGGCAAAGAATTATGAAAATACGGGCTTACTGCACTACTAGCCAGCCTGTACGGAGTCAACCTTTTGGATCTCATATGCGGGATGAAATCCATGGTTCTAATGGAAGTTTGCATAAAAAGTATTAGGGTGAACAGATCTCAATTTGGCTAAATGCTGCCGAAACAAGAATAGTTTTGATTTGTTTGTAAGATAAGGCATAAGAAAGAGTTGGGTTTTGTCACGTCAAACCAGAAGATTTAGCTTTTGCTGAGGTTCAATTAGCCCTGGATTTATACAAGTTGATACCGTCATATCTTGAAAGATATAAAAATGGAAAGAAAGGATAATAAATTAGCAAGAAGATTTTGTTAGGTGGTCACCTCTAATATCAAATAAGGAGCTGACCCTAAAACATACGGAAGCAGAAACACACACTGGCAAAATAGTAACGTAGTTTTAGAGATGATCCTGAACAATTATAAATTTTGAGCAGCATACTCTGGTTATTACTTGAAGAGCTTACTCTGTTATATTAATTTATAATTTTTTATTGACTCTGTAGCCAGGTTGCCTATGTGTTGGGCCAGTTGCAGAACAAAAAAGCTTCAGATGCTCTTTCCCAGATTCTTAAGGATGGTAATGAACATCCGATGGTTAGACATGAAGCTGCTGAAGCTCTTGGTTCAATTGCAGGTTTGGCCTCTGCTTATATTTTTGAAATTCTCTTCTGGCTCTATTACCTTTATGGTTTAAAGTTGGTTTGATCATGATAAGGAAGTATAAGAACGGTTCAAATTATACATGTTAAGAAAAAGTAGGTGAGCAACTGTTTAACGCAGCAGCAGTATATGACATTAATAGAACTCTAAAACCAATTTTTTGCTGGATCTTTCCTGCTTGGGGTTGGTTGACCATGGTGCCATTTAAGGACCACGTGATATTCACTAAAGTTGATCATGGCAATTGCATGAAAATGAAAACAACTGTTTTTAATTTGTTTCTGAGAGTATAATGACATGGTCAGGGGCTGAAGTAACTTGTTTTTTTTTTCGGTGTGTAATATACCATAGTTTTATATTATAGATGGGATAGAAATTTCTTAGTTTTTATGTTATTGATTGAATTAATTATGATGAGTAGAAAAATTGCATCAAATTGATAAAGAAATTTAATAGGAATATGGGATTTATATCATTTTAGATGCAAGTATTAAGAGCTGTCAAAAGTATAGATTCCTTGCTAATTGCTAACATGTTAAGGAACTTTCTATTGACAAATTCTGTTCTTCGTGTATTACATTGCCTTCTAAGGAGAATGCGCTCGTATATGAATTCTTCATAGTGGGCATAAATTATACAATGTCTTGAAAGAGATGCATGGGCAGATGAGATACTGTGTTGAAGACCTATCTTAGATGACCTGTTGATGGTTTGCTAGAGTTTTTGGGTCTCTGTGCTAAATATATATATCCATTATTTTTTCATTAGTGTTTTCTCCAATTACTACAGTTAAGCTTCTTTTATATAAATTCTTCCAGTATATAATCTATCATTGTGTTTCTTGCATTGTTATTCTTTACCTTTGCATGTATTACTTGAATAATACGTTCTGCCAGTCCTATATAGTTACTTGAATTTGTACAAGGTAATGAACCTGTTACCATTCTGTTGCTTTAGATTTTCATGGAAGTAAATCAATACAAAACACAAACTGATTTTAACTGTACATGTTTTACTTCCTGCAAGCTCTGATGCCTGTTTCTTGCATCTTTTGCATTTTGCAGTTGATCAATGCATCACACTGCTTGAGGAATTTGCCAAGGATCCTGAGCCTATTGTTGGACAGAGCTGTAAAGTTGCTCTCAGTATGCTTGATTTCGACAGATCAGGAAAGTCATTTGAGGTAAATCTTGAAGCTGCGAATATCTTAGAATTTAAACTTTGAATTATTATTTCTTGAATGGGAATGGTAGCGAAATCTCTGCTATTGTGCAGTACCTCTTCATGCAGGTGCCTCAATTGCAGCAAGCGCCGTAAGAGGTCCTTTTTTCTGTTCGACGGGACATCATTACTCATTAGTCTTTACTAATTCAAATCCACTCGACATGCTTCTTTAAATTGAGGTTCCTAAACGAAGCCAATGCTTACTATTATTTATCAAAAATTAGTGAAGTTGTTTTAGAACCTTAACCAATTAGCAATGGAGAACCATTGAGTTCCTGTCTGAATATTGTGATTGCTTAGTACTTCTGTTGCTATTTAAGTGACGTGACATGTTCCTATCCTAATCAATATCTTAATATATATTCAAACATACCAAGTTAACTTTATTGTTATTAGATAGTGCAAAGACGATTGCTACCATTGTTGCGAATGTGCACACGGTCGAGATTAGAATATAGTACCTAATTGTTTAGGATATATTTTCAAATAATTAGTAGGTTTACCTAATGTAAGTACTCTTGTCTGATTATTTAATAAGGGTTGTACTCAAACAGATAGACCAAATGTACCCTTGATTGGGTGCACCCAGCCACTTGATCAAGCAAACTCCACTCTTGTCCAAATCCTGCAATTAATGTTTAGTTAAGTACATTGATTAGTTGAAGTGTCAATGAAAATTTATACATAAATTTCTTGCATTTTTGTTTGACAAATTCATAGGCACCAATTTAATTAATTAGTAATTGTTAAAATAAGATGAATCTAAACAATTTTTACAACTAGTTTAATATTATTTGTTAAGTTAAATTAAGTAAAACACTTTCAAACCTTATTTCGGCATTAAAACAAATTGAAAAGATAAAGAGTTTGTTAAAAAAAAATAAAAATCATTCAATTATAGAAAATTCATACATTGAATTCAATTGGAAAGTTAATTCTTCCTTTGAATTAATTTTTATATTTGAATGAGCCTTATTTGAATTCAATTGAAAATGATATGTGGTTAAGGGTTGGTCAAAAAAAGAGAAAACAAACAATGAAAGTAAACTTTAGCATGAAAAGAATTTTTAATAATAATGTTTTATAATCTAAATGTTTCCATTTTAAAAAAATTAAGAACATGTTCTACTTAGCTTAGAAAACATAAGAAGATAAAAAGTTAGTTTATTTCAGTAGTAAAATCACTGAAATAAGTTAGTTTCTTTTACAAAGGAAACGATGTCTTCAATCATGATATAATAAATGAAATACGAAAATATTTTCAAATATTGTAATGAGCTTATTGTGCTTAAGAAAAGATACAATCTACTTATAAGTAAAATCTCTCTCCTTTTTTGTTATATTTTGTCCTTATTGGCGAAGCATATTAGGCTGAGATATCTAAGTCGAAACTACAATAAAGCACTTATGTTGAGCGTCCTAACTAGTTGCATTTAGCCCCTACTTTATATCGCCAAAAAAATTAATTAAAATATAAGTCAGAATTAACCATTAATTTTAACTACGTATTTTACAAAACTCACAACTTTTCAACCACAATTTCATTTTATTTAATCAAAATTTACTAAAAATAT
>CAIGRL010152594.1:0-10472 GCA_903798325.1 Fraxinus xanthoxyloides
ACTAAACTTAAAAGTAATTAATTTGTTCTAATATATTTTTTCATATATTACTTATTTATACTTGTGAGTTAAGAAATTATTTATTTCAACTATGAAGTTGATGTTATTATCAAAATAAGTAATATGCTTTATATTTAATTATATTTATTAGAACTTTGTTATGAGTTTACAAATATATATTGACCCACTATAAGTGTCATGAATTTAACATTTTAAACTAAATCTTATGATATTGCCTTTTTACACCATGGGTATTTTCGAACAAGGGCATCTCAAATAATTTATGTAGTTTCAGAACAAATTAAAAAAAATCAAAATCAAAGAACAAAGTTCATATCTTTTTTTATTAATGAAAGATGATTGAACAATTCCCAAAAGTAATTTGAATAGTTTTATTTTTTTCGGATTGTCATGATCAGTTTTGGGAATCATGAAATCTTGTTAACTAGCTTAGTTTGTGCCACGTACTAGACTATGTGACATTGGGAATGCCTACAATTGGTCAAATTTCCACAATGCATACAATAAATAAAGGCTTTCTTGACAAATGTACAAGTTATCGTTTTAAGAAAGTACAGAAATATATTGAAAAAATAAGAAATATTGAGGCAACCCTCTTACCTGGATGTTCGCCTTGAGCAAAGGTTACAAGGGGAACACAAACGAGGACGAAAAGAAGTGATAAGTGCGTTTTATATACTTATTTTGGTTCACAAGCATAGATAATTGTCAATAAATATGTGAATGTGGTTTAATTCTATGTAATTTGTGTTTTGTAGGCTAAAAATGATGAACGTTATGAAAATTCGGAAAAAAACAAGCGAAAAGGAACTAAAATGAAGCAAAATCAAAGTTTGAGGACCCAAGTGCAAATACTGAAAAGTTGTGTCAATCTTACGATGAAGTTTTGAGAGTGTTGGGCATCAATTGGATGAGAAAAAAAGCCGAAGGGATGAAACCCTATTACATAATGTGAAATGACATTTTATCACTGAATAATTTAAACTACCATATCTCTTCTATCCAATCACCTCCCGCTACATATCTTTCAGCACTGTTTCTAGACATTTTTACTTCAGACAAGGTGGCTTTTCCCATTAAGAAAGGCATTATTGGCTTGTACAAGAATAAATTGTCCTAAATCATGCCAACATAATTTACCATTGAAAAATGGTTTTCCATTTATGCAATAAATCTTGATTTCATTTTGTGTGTGTGTGTGTTAAACTTGTCACTAGTAGCCTTTTCAATTTTTTTTTCTCTATTATTCACAAATTCATTGACTAACAAAAATGAGTATTTGGAAATTTCTCGATCTTTTCATTGTCATTTATGTCCCATGGCATCAGCTCAAAATAAGCACGTCACACCAATGTTCCACTTTATTTAGTTGTATTCCCATTATATACAACTAGTTTGATATTGTTTGCCGGGTAAAATTGAGGTCATTGATTGTCCTAAATATTTTTTAAATTAATGGCAAAACAGTACGTCACATCATGGAGTATAAACAAAGTTGTCAACCAATGATTTAAGTATAGCAAAACCGATAATGAAAAGAGATCTAAGACGTGGAAAATGGATAAATTTTATTTTATGTTTTAATTCTAATTAGTAAAATTACAAAAGCAACGTCTCTCTCTGTACGTAATACGAATTACAACATCAATTTGTTTTCACTTAGGGCTTGTTTGGAATTTTTTTCACCGATTTTGGATGGCACCATTTATGTGGAATTGGAAAAATCGATGATTGATATATTTTTATTGCGCCGATTTTGAATGGTTTAAAAATCATTCACATTTGATATAGTGTAATTTTAACTGATTCTCTTAACTAATCAAATCGACCTCTTTACCGTTTCTCATATTCTTTCTAATTTTATCCATTATAAAATAATAATTTTCAACCAACATATTTTTTGAAAAAACTAACTTGTAAATAAAAATAAATCAACTAAAAGAATTATTTATAAACAAAAAAATCACATTATAATTAAAAATTACTTAGAAGTGAAAAAATTACTTTTGTTTAAAAAAATCTGTGTAAAGTAAAAAATACTACTAATAATAGAAAATTTTCTTATAAAATTTAAAAAAAAAATTATAATTGAAAAATTCACTTATGTGTAAAAATTATTTAAAAATATAAATTAACTTATAATATAAAGTTTACTTATAAGTAAAAAATACTACCTAAAAATTTTAAGTAAATATTTGACTTTTTATGTTAAAAGAAATATTAACTTATATGTGAAAGAAAAATTACCTATAAGTAAAATACCACTTAGAGTAAAAAAAAAAATTCATATAGGAAACTATAAACTAAAAATCTCATTAATAAACATATATATATTTTTCTCCTTTTAAAAAACTTTAAAGTGCGTTATACTATTTTAAAAATTGTTACTAAAATCACTCAAAATTGATTTTTTAACAAAAATTCGAAATCGATATTTTAAAAATTCTCATAGCCGATGCCAGAAACTCCTAGGTACGCCCTTAAGGATGCGCAAAGAAAGATTCAATGTTTTCTTGAAAAACGTGGGTTACAAGATAATGTCGGACAATTTAGTTGGCTATAGAAATTTTTTGGTTTTTAATTTCAGAGAGTTAAAATTAATTTCTTTGTGCGTTTAAATTAACTATGACTTAGTACCTATTCAACATCTATTAATTTATTTTCTGATTTATTGCAGGATCATTTTCAATTACACATTCATACAATAAAATATTTTACATGTATACCAAAAAAAAATTCCTACATCTTAATCACGGGTTCTCTTAAAAATACTATTCAAAACTCATTTTTTTTACCATTTAATGAAAATCAAATAGGCTCTCATATTATTTTCTTTTCCAAATATAATTTTCTAGTTGGCTATAGAGATTTTTTTTTTTCGGTTATTAGTTTTATCTGCATTTGTGTTTAAATTAACTTTGAAATACTTTTGAATTTTATATAATATATTCCTAAAAATATGTTTTTCTATGGTGCGTTTGATTGACAAATTTTTTTCAGGAAAAATACTACTTTTGATCACGTGATCATATTTTCCTTAAAAATAAAGAGAATATTGTCTTTAGGGAGAGATTTTTATTTTTTAGGCAATTCACTATCTCTTTCTCATCTACTCACCAATAAAAAATGGATAAGTATAATATTTTCTAGGTTAAAAGTTAAATGAATTAAACACATTTAATCAATAATCTACGTACAAATAAGTTATAGGCAATTGGATTGCCTAGACTTACAATCAGACGCACCCTAAGTATAACTTATAAACACACAAACGTATTCGGATGTTGTGAAATTACAATATCAAGAATAAAACTCAAAAAAACAAATAAAGAAAAAAAAAATTACGCGTGATAAAACGTATATGCCTATCATATGTTATTCAATTTGAATCTCAAGATTTTTTTTAAACAAAAATTGAAATAGTTGCAGTGTCAATCAAACCAACAATCCTATCATTTGCTAAGTAATTTTGTTATGAGAGATTTGTACTTATCCATGAAGATAATTGAGTAACTAATCTGTTCGATTAAACTGAATTATCATCCAAATTGGATAAAGAATCCTAACAAATTATAAAGCTACATACTGTAACCTTTTACATGGTCCTTAATTTAATTCTTATTCATTATATTTTTTTTTTCAGAAGGCAAGCGAGTTTCGAAGAAATGTTGTCAAGGTATTCAGTCGCCATATTGGGACTTGTGCTCTTATGTGCATCAGCATGGGGACAAGACTCAAATTTGAACACGCTGTACAAGGATCCAAACCAGCCCATGAATACTCGAATAAAGGTTCTCATGGACCAAATGACCCTCGCAGAGAAAATTGGCCAGATGACACAGATTGATCGACTAGCTGCTACAGCCGAGATCATGAGAGATTACTCTATCGGCAGTGTCCTAAGCGGTGGCGGTAGCGTGCCACGTAAACACGCCGCCCCCGAGGAGTGGGTGGATATGGTGAATGGATTTCAGACAGGTTCTTTATCTAGCAGACTTGGGATTCCTATGATTTATGGGATTGATGCTGTTCATGGACACAACAATGTTTACAAGGCTACCATATTTCCCCACAATATTGGCCTAGGAGCAACTAGGTCAGTACTATGTTCTTTACTGATGTCATTCGTTAAATTTTATGCTGTCTTAATTATTCTGTTTTATTCATCATACAGAGATAAAGATCTTGTGAAGAGGATTGGTGCTGCAACTGCCCTTGAAGCCAGAGCTACTGGCATTCCCTATGTCTTTGCTCCATGCATTGCGGTATACAATATTCTTCGTAAAATTTTATGAATACCTTAATTTTCACAAACTAAACCGTGTTCAATTTCTACATTTAATAGGTATGTAGAGATCCAAGATGGGGAAGATGTTACGAGAGTTACAGTGAAGACCCTAAAGTTGTTCGAGAAATGACCGAAATCATTTCTGGTTTACAAGGAGACATCCCTGCGAATTCAACGAAGGGTGTTCCTTATGTTGGTGGAAAGTAAGTACTCCTAAATATTCATTGAAGCAGATGTAAGAATTGTACTATCCATCACAATTGAATATTATACGGTGTACCAAACATGCACTAAAAATGCATAATCGACATTGTTCGTAATACCCCTAATTTGATTCTTTTTCTTGGGTATGTGAAAAAGTACCAAGGTTGCGGCTTGTGCAAAACACTACGTTGGAGATGGTGGGACGATAGATGGAATCAATATGAACAACACGGTGACTAACTGGCATAGATTGCTAAGCATTCACATGCCACCATACTATGATTCAATCATCAAGGGTGTGTCAACTGTCATGGTATCCTATTCTAGTATTAATGGAGTCAAAATGCATGCAAATCATAAACTTGTAACCCACTTCCTCAAAGGCAATTTGAAATTCAGGGTATAGCTTCAAATAATTCTCAATTTATATGAAGAAAACATGCCGATATATCCCTCAATAATAATTTTTCAAATTTGCTACAACATCTAGGGATTTGTCATCTCAGATTGGCAAGGAATCGACAAAATCACCTATCCACAACATGCCAATTATACGTACTCCGTTCTAAGCGGGATTAGAGCTGGCATCGACATGGTAAGTTAGATACTTCTGATTGTTCAAAATGGATGCGCATCAAATGCTTACACGACGTTTACCCCATTAAAATTTTCAGGTTATGGTCCCTCTCAACCATACAGAATTCATTGATATTTTAACCTCCATGGTGAACAACAACTTCATTCCAATCAGCCGGATTGATGATGCTGTCAGAAGGATATTGAGAGTTAAATTCAGCATGGGCCTCTTTGAGAATCCAATAGCTGATCATAGTTTAGTCGATCAACTTGGAAGCCAGGTCAGTTAAAAGAAAACGAAGATAAAATATTGTTCAAGTACACAACGCAAATATAATTTGTTCCTTAAACAGGTTCACAGAGATTTGGCAAGGGAGGCTGTGAGGAAATCACTTGTACTATTGAAGAATGGAGAAAATGCTGATAGCCCTGTACTTCCACTACCCAAAAAGGCATCCAAAATCTTAGTTGCTGGAAACCATGCTAACAATCTTGGATTTCAATGTGGTGGTTGGACGATAACATGGCAAGGACAAGATGGCAACAACCACACTGCCGGAACCACAATCTTTAACGGTATCTCAACTGTAGTTCATCCAAGTACAGAAATCTCCTTCAGTGAAAGCCCGGACGAGGATTTTGTAAAATCCAATGACTTTTCCTACGCCGTGGTTGTGGTAGGAGAACCCCCATATGCTGAATCTCAAGGGGACAATCCAAACCTTACTATTCCTCAACAAGGTTTAGACATAATCAAGAATGTTTGTGGCAACGTCAAGTGTGTGGTTGTTCTTGTATCCGGTCGACCTTTGGTGATTCAACCCTACCTTAACTCTATCGATGCATTAGTAGCTGCCTGGCTACCGGGAACAGAAGGCAACGGGGTGGCTGATGTCCTCTTCGGGGACTATGGGTTCACCGGGAAGTTGTCAAGGACTTGGTTCAAGACTGTAGATCAGCTCCCTATGAATGTTGGTGATTTACACTATGATCCACTCTTCCCCTTTGGTTATGGACTAACCACAGAACCAGTTACATCAAGTTAGAATGTTTTTATTTTTATTTTTTTCAAATTTTCCATAACTTTTAGAGATATTTGGCAACTTAATCTAATGTAGGGGTCTTTCTTTTTCATTTTGTGTTCTTCTGTTATATTATGATCAACACTCAAAAGTTTCTTCTGTGTTTTTCATACTATTGACTGCACAATTAAATCCAGAAGTTCCTAATGCAGAACTGAAAGCATATTATAGAGAAAATTGCATAAACCTTTGAACTTATGGAATACCACAAACCTACTTCGAGATTTGTTTTCCATAATCCACTCCCAATTTTAAACCCGAAATTAATAAATATGAGCAATGCAGCTATCTTAGGGAAAACAAGGCCATTAACATCGTTACTCTTCACTTGGTCCGAGATTAATTTTCAATTGATACTGAAAATTTATATATTCACTTGGCCAATTTTGAAATGGACTAAATTTATTACCATTATTCAGCAATAAAAACTGAAATATCCATGGGAGAATATCATGCATGATACACAGGGCATGTCTGTTGGCGATTTTCATCAGATTTTGAGCAGAAATGTGACTCTTTTTTTCAACCAGCAAGGCTCACATGTGAGACAAACATTCAACAATGGCTGCTGAATTTAAAAAGAAACGGTACAAAAAGGCTTTTTTTGGTTGAAAAAAATGTACCAGACACATCCACAAAATAATGCTCTTTAACATCATGCAAACCTATCGGTGATCATTCTAATTGAACGCACCCTTCATAATCTATTATCGAATGCTAATAAATTTACTATAACGGGAGAAAATGTATCTCATGATGACAAGTTTCTTAAATGGCAAACCTCAATGAAATGGTCACTCCCCCGATATTATGATGTCTTTTACTCGAAGATAGATCAATTTTATATCATGTTTCGCTCAAAAATTGAATTACTAAAACTATAAAAGGAACATCTCCGTGCCTAATATGAATTGCAAGTTTGCAACTTCGATTTTGTTTTCTCTTGAGTATGCGATTGACGCAAGGTCGCTTCTCTTGAATTATGATTTTTTTTACACGAAGAATAGTATTTTATTATTAAAGAACAAAAACAAAAATCAATATTTTTTTCTGAAACGTGGGTTATAAGATAATGTTGGAACACGTTAGTTGACTATAGAAATTCTATTGGTTTTTACTTTTAGTTTCAAAGCGGGTTTTGTAAATTAACTTTAAATTACTTTTAGATTATTTATTTTTCCAAACATAATTTTCTAGTTGACTGGATTTTTTTTGACGATTTTTTTTTTTTAGTTTCAAATGGGGGGAAAAACTCGTTAAACTCAATACCCAAATGAGACAGAATTACCCGCCTAATTGGGTACACGGGATGGGGACAAGTCGGGGGGGTTGTTGTTCTGAGGCGGGATAAGGAGATAAAAATACTTAACAGGACAGAGGACGAGAATGGACTCCCGACCCGACTTGCGTGCCATCCATAGTTTCATTTTTTTTGCTTTTAAGCCACTATTTGGTGAAGCTACAAAAGTGGACGAAAATCTAAATTGAAGTACACAATTATTTTTAGTCACAAATTTTATGGTACCTTCAAATTGTGACACACACATTTCATTAACTTTTATTTAAAAAATTTATTAAATATATAATTTTTATCTAAATCAAACAAGGGCAAAATTTATCTTACTTACCTTTAAATTGTTATTTTCAAATAGAGTTTTCTAAAAACATAATTTTTAAGTGCGTGTTTGACATCCGTTAATTTATTTTATGGTTTCTTACATGATCATTTTCAACAACGCATTCATACAATAAAATATTCTACATGTATACCAAAAAAAATTCTCTACTTTTTAAACACTCTCTTTAAAATCACTATTCAAAACTCTTTTTTCTACAATAATAATTGTCAAACAGGCCCTATATACATTCAAAGGCATTCGAATGCCGTGAAGATATAGCGTACCAAAAATAAATTTCTGAAAAATTAAAAAAGAAAAAAAATGCGTGTGAGTAAATACAATTTAAACAGAACTATAATCCAAATAGGATAAACAGTCATAATCAATTTTGAAGCCATGCAAAAATCCTATTTGTGTAAGAACGCCAACGCCTTATCGAATTTGAAGCCATTCAAATATCCTAATTGTGTAAGAACGAGACCACCTTAAATGGCTATATGATCCCAAATACTGTAACCTTTTACATACTAATTATTTTTTCCTGAACCTGATTACCTTTTTCTTTCATTCTTCTTGACGTGAGTTCCCTTTGTTCATCTATCTGTATTTTTCTTAAAATTCATGCATGTTTTTAAGTTTTCTAGGCACTTAATGTCTCTTTTTTGAACAATTTCAGTGTTCATTAACTGTGTCTTATTTTTTCAGAAAGTAATCAAGCTTTGAAGCAATGTTTTCAAGATATTTAGGTCCAATTTGGGACTTCTGCTCTTATGTGCATCAGCATGGGGACAAGACTCAGAGTTGAACACGCTATACAATACAAGGATCCAAACCAGCCGATGAATATTCGCATTAAGGTTCTCATGGACCAAATGACCCTCGACGAGAAAATTGGGCAGATGGCGCAGATTGATCGCCGTGCTGCCACACCAGAGATCATGAGAGATTACTCCATTGGCAGCCTTCTAAGCGGTGATGGAAGCGTGCCACGTGACAGGCCACAGCCGAGGAGTGGATGGATATGGTGAATAGATTTCAGAATGGTTCTTTGTCTAGCAGACTTGGGATTCCTATTATTTATGGGATTGATGCCGTTCATGGCCACAACAATGTTTACGAGGCTACCATATTTCCCCACAATGTTGGCCTTGGAGCAACTAGGTCAGTACTATAATCTTGTACTGAATTGTGTCGTCCAATATCATATTTACAGCGTGTCTGTTTTTTTTCATTATGCAGAGATAAAGACCTTGTGAAGAGGATTGGTGCTGCAACTGCCCTTGAAGCCAGAGCTACTGGCATACCTTACGTCTTTGCTCCATGCATTGCGGTATACAATATTCAACTTACAATTTTATGAAAACTTAATTTTCACAAACTAATCTAAGTTTAATTCTACAATACAATTAATAGGTATGCAGAGATCCACGACAGGGAAGGTGTTATGAGAGTTACAGCGATAACCCTAAAATTGTTCAAGATATGACGGAAATCATTGCATGTTCACAAGGAGACATCCCTCCCAATTCACCAAAGGGTGTTCCTTATGTCGGTGGAAAGTAAGTATACTGCTTAAGTAATTAGCGCACTCCAAATACTACGTACCAAACAAGTATGCTAAAATTGCATGATCGGCAAGTTGTTGGAGATTTCTTTAATGCGATTCTCTCTCTCTCTTTTGTGTGTGTATGTGAAAAAGTACCAAGGTCGCAGCTTGTGCAAAACACTACGTTGGAGATGGTGCGACTACAAAAGGAATCGATATGAACAACACAGTGACTAACTGGCATGGATTGCTAAGCATTCATATGCCACCATACTACAATTCAATCATCAAGAGTGTGTCAACAGTGATGGTATCCTATTCGAGTCTAAATGGAGTCAAAATGCATGCAAAACGTCAACTTGTCTCCAAATTCCTCAAAGCGCTTTGAGATTCAGGGTATAGCTTCAAATAATTCAGTAAATTAGTAATCAATTTATTAGAAGAAAACACACTTATATGTGGCCCCACTGATAATTTATCGAATTTGCTACAATTTCCAGGGATTTGTCATCTCAGATTGGCAAGGAATAGACAAAATCACCTATCCACAACATGCCAATTACACATACTCTGCACTAAAAGGGATTAACGCCGGCATTGACATGGTAAGTTAGATTCTTGTGATAGCTCGAAACCGGTGCATCATGCTAACACAGTTTTCCCCGCTGACTTGTTCGGGTTATGGTTCCTCTCAACCATACAGAATTCATTGATACTTTAACCTCCTTGGTGAACAACAACTTCATTCCAATCAGCCGGATTGATGATGCTGTCAGAAGGATATTGAGAGTAAAATTCAGAATTGGCCTCTTTGAGAATCCCATGGCTGATCATAGTTTAATCGATCAACTTGGAAGCCAGGTCAGTTTTTTTCTTTTTTCTTTTTTTTTTTTAAAAAAAAGGGAAAACCGAAGCTAAAATCTAATTCATTGTATAGTCAAGTCGTGCAAATCGAAAGTACACAATTACAATATAATTTGTTCCTTAAACAGGCTCACAGAGATTTGGTAAGGGAGGCTGTGAGGAAATCACTTGTACTATTGAAGAATGGAGAAAATGCTGATAGCCTTGTACTTCCTCTACCCAAAAAGGCATCCAAAATCTTAGGCTCAGTTCTCTTTACTGTTTTCAAACCG
>CAIGRL010152670.1:0-18673 GCA_903798325.1 Fraxinus xanthoxyloides
TTGATGGAGAATGTGTGGTTGAAAAAGAAGGAAAGGGTATTGATGTGATGGAAAATATTATTTTATTGAATAATGTGTGGTTGAAAATGAGTAGAAGAATGAGAATGAGAATGAGAAAATTAATGTGGGCCAAACGGGGGGATAAGATAGAGTCAAGTAAGAGAGGTATGTAATAAAATTGGTCAAGTGTCTTGTATAGTCGAGAATACAAACCAAGAATGCAAATATAGTTCTAACTTCGACAAGAAAATGATAATTTTTTTAGCAATGAAGTATTGCCTTCATTATTCTTAATTCTTAAACAACCCTTAATATTAAGGTTTTCTATTGCAAAAAATAATAATAATGAAAAATAAAAAATACACATATCCCCACATATCATATTATATTTTGTACATCTAGGGGTATATTTTGCAAAATTATAAAGAAGTTCAACACTGATCCTAAATCTATGCCTCTATGTATGGCATGCCTCAAGGCTCGAGGCCATCATTTTCTTCTCTTAAAACTTTAATGTTTTTGCTTGTTATGCTGTTAAATTATGCTTAAACCACTCCAAATATTAAAATGATGATATTTGGAAGACCAAGGTACTAAATTAAACTTTTCTTAATAAAGTGAAAGAGGATGTATATGCATCGCTCACTTATGGGAACGCCATTTTTATATACAACATATATATGATTATCTAGCGAGTCTGATGGTTCGTGGCGCACTCGTCCCTTTGAAATCCTTTGCACATTTGCACCAAATTTACTATTAAAAGTCCACTAATCGGGTTTCGATAGACAACTTAATGCACTCCGACAATTAAAACTGATTACACTATAAGAAATTTCACTCGTCCAGACTCCACATTTGGTGATGTATTATACATGCTACATGCAGGGTTGTGATGCATCAATTCTGCTAGATGGTCCATACACAGAGAAAACAGCCCCTCAGAATGCAGGTCTAGGGGCATTTATGATCATCGACAAAATCAAAACTGTCCTCGAAGATCGATGCCCAGGCATCGTCTCTTGTTCAGACATTCTTAACCTTGCCGCACGGGATGCTCTTCATCTTGTAAGAACTAGCCCTCTTATCTCTTTTCTGTATATACACACACCTTACAACAATAAATTTCACTTTTAACGGTGAAATCTTTACAATATTTTGGTATTGAAATTTTTTTCGATGACCCCTTTTTTGACGAAACAACATAAAAATGGCTTTTCAGGATCAAACTTTTCATTGTTAAAAGTTATTTATTTTTTTTATTTTTTGTAGTGGTACACATACATACAGCTAATGACTGAATTTAGATATGTACTGATGATTATACAGGCAGGTGCACCATCATATCCAGTGTTATTGGGGAGAAGGGATGGGTTTGAATCAAAAGCTGCATGGGTGGATCTTCCATCACCCTCAATTTCTTGGGAAGCTGGATTGGCATATTTCCAATCCAAAGGTTTAGATGTGCAAGATTTTGCAACCCTCCTAGGTATTTTATTTCTCCATTCAATATATGCACTGGCAATATGGTGATTTCTTAGAATTTTAAACGAATTGATTCCTTGTTTGAACTTAATGAGCTCTGTTAGGTTTCAACTTCAAATATCTAACCTTACTAATAAGTAACACAAGTTTTTATATGTTAATTAATATTTTTATATGAAATTTTACCATTAACGTTGTCGAAGTTAATATTTAATAATATACATTTGACTTTAAGGTTTTAGATCAATTAGTTTAACATGATCTCAAAGAAGTTCAAGTCTCATTGTCTTTAATTGTGCACGTGTCAGGTTTTGATAAAGAAAAAGAACCCGATTTGAACGTGAGGGAGCTCATTAGAGATAATTTTAATATGTAAATTATTTTCCTATCTAATAGCTAAATATGTAATGTGCATTTGTTATCTTCTTCAGGAGCACATACAATGGGAAGAACTCATTGCAACTACATCAGGGATAGGCTGTACAATTTCAACAACACAGGCAAACCAGACCCTACAATGGACACGTCCTTGCTAGATAAACTGAGACAGCAATGCCCACAAAAAATGACCAAGATCCAAGAGCAGAATCAAACGGTTTACTTGACACCAAAATATGGCCCAAATTACAGATTCACCTCTGCCTATTTCAACAATGTACTTTTACACCAATCTGTACTTGGAGTTGATCAACAGCTATTGTTCAATTACGACACGAACCAGTTGACACTCGAGTACGCAGGCAGCAACGAACAATTTCGCAAGGGATTTTCTCTGTCAATAAGCAGGATGGGATCTCTCAAAGTTTTGACAGGGAACAATGGGGAAATACGTCGAAACTGCCATTTTACGAACAAGAATAACCCACACATTAAATAGTTCGCAAATTAAGGCCTTCTGTTACGATTAAAAGTCGTAGAAACCCATCCATGTACAAGTAACGAGCCAACATTTTTTTTCCTTCTGCAGAAGGAGAATAACATTGATTAATAAGACTAGAATCTCATATTTTCTTCAAGTTTATGCTAGTTCGTGTAATGATCTATCATAAGATATTATTTTTTTATTTTTGCAAACATGCCTGTATATATTTTTCTTTGTTAATGCATAATAATTATCCAAATATAATTCTTCCAGTTATGATTGGACGATCCTAGACATGATAATTAAACTGTGATACGGATCTTGCATTGCATTGAACTGAAATACACAGAACGCAATAGGTTGACTCGAGTAAAACAAGAAGAGGAAAAACTTGTCTTCGGCTCGCTAATGGATTAATTACAAAAATAAACCTCAGTTGCTTTTCCTCTCGTTCTGTGAAAGATTTATGTTTAGGCGTAAGTTACACATTAGTCATGGTACAATATCGAGAAGTAGCCATCTTCGCTCATTTTAGGTCGCTCCTTTGCACCGCGTATCAAGTGTTAATAGAGTTATCTTCATTCTTCAATCACAACGGCATCTATCTTGAATTTTGCTAGTCACGCCACCATATCAAGAAGTGGCTGCTCGCGCTGCGATTCAGACATTACTCAATGGAGGTGCAAGGGTGACATAAGCACCAAAACAACCACAATATGCACCCTTTCCAATTAATAAAGAAATTCTAGTCATTTATGCTTTATCAAAACAACCACAATCTGAGTTTCCTCAGTCATGACGGCTCTATTCTCGAGTTGCGCTCAAGTCATGGCACAATATTGAGTGGCCACCATCGCTCATTTTGGGTCACACCTCGACGCAACCTCTCAAGCATTACTCAATAGGATTAATATGTATCTAAAATGAAAAATAACTTTATCTAGACGAATTTTTTTATTAAATAAACATTGTACGTCCTAAATTTATATTTGTAACTAATACAAAACTACAGTACATACAGTTTAGGGTACTCTACATAGAGCGTCCTAGTTCATCCAACGACTACAACATCAACAATTATTCTAACGTGTATAGAACCATATGCATATCCAATAATGACCCTTTTTTCCAATCCATATTACTCCTCTTGCCTACTTTGTTTCTTATGCGGGACTCTTGCTAGAACCGGCTGTGTCAAATCATTAATGCCATCGAAGCTGGATTTGTAACAGTTTCATTCAGTCAGTAGAAGAAAAGTAGATAAGAAAACCAGGTGATTTAGGTTCCACAAAGAGATACCTGAGTATAGCAGATCAAGAGCCTCCTGCCATGAAATAATTGCTGCCTCCTGAGCTCCCAACGGCACAAGGTATATCACGAACAAGAAACTTCACACTGTGGGTGCCCACAAAGTCCAATATTTCGAGGCACTCTTGCAAATCAGAATCATTTACCAACAACACCCATTCCTCTTCATCATCAAGATACTTGATCTGGAACTGCCCTGCATTTAGTTTGAACCTCTTTGCTATTTCTTCATATAGTTGAAGACATCCAGCAGAAGGCTCGAATTTGAACCGGACTGTATCTTCTTTATAAGTAGCTTTGACTGTAATTTTTGCCACACTTTCTCCACAGCTTGCCTCTGTCTGAGAATGCTTCCTTTCACCACCACTTCTCAAGCTTGATGAACTGCCTTTCGTTGTTGAGCCAGGCACACTGGATGAGTCTGTCATTCCGGAGGAAGTGGGCTGGTTATGTTCAAAAACTGCATCACCATCCACCCCAACATCACCTTTAAACGTAGTGTTCATATCATCACCAGCAGCAATGGAGATTGAGCTTCGAGAAGAGAAGTGATACTCGGAAGCCTCTTGTTTCATGCTATTGTTTAGCTCCCATTGATTGCATCCTTCTCCTGTAAGGAAAGGATCTGGTGGAAACTTCTCAAAACACAACCAAGGCATGGTTTTAAGACTAGCAGGCTGGGACGACCCAGTATCTAGTGCAGCCAATTTGGATACATCACAGCTTTCTGGCACAAGCACATTTATTCTACGTTCTCCTGTGAAAGAGTTTGGACAGAGCACATTTGACCTTGGCACTTTATATCTGTCCACAAAACACGCTTCTTCCATTTTCGGAATTTCACTCTCAACATCAGTGTAAGATGGAGGAGCTGGGATTGCACCCTGGATAATCAAATCAGGATTTCTGACAGATTGACTTCTACTGTGGAAGAGAACACTTTTTTGCTGGTCAAAATCTTGGATAGAGCTCGCCGCCACGAGCTTCCCAGTGTTTGGATCATACTTCAGTCCACCTTCCACTCCCTGAACAGAGTCGAGGACGCTCTGTATTTTCCTCAAAGAACGACTCACTTTGTTTATCTTGCGGGATGGCCATCTTGAGATGCCATGTTGTCTACATATCCGTTTAAGTGTAGTTGGACACACTACAGAAACAAGAAACACAATCAGAACTTAGGCTATCCCTTCAAGAGTTCTTCAAACAGCCCTTCATACTGAATAGGCCACACCACATATAATCGTTGCCACAAGCTTTTCCCATTTTAATCAATGAATTATCCACAATGTGTTCTGTAAAAAGTACTAGTTCAATGTAATTTGAACTTCCTTTTTTCTTCTGATCTCAGACTAGACAGTTCAAACAAATTCCTATTCTGGAATGAATAATCCAGCAACAGTAGTTAAGAAAGAAGCCCAAAAGAAGGCAAACAATCACCAGATTACGCTACATATAGCATTTGAAATTCTGTCAGTGAATGATATAATCAGGAATATACTCTTCCATAAGAATAATCAGGGTAGTTACCAATCCTTTAGAAGCCACAATTACCTACGGTAGTGCAACAGACACTCTTTTTAATTGCTCATATAACACACCACACACACACACACACACAGTGATCAGTGTTAGTAAAAGTATACAATCAGTAATAAGTACTTGTATCTGACCCTGTGTTTGGTTCCTTGAATGGATGTCGATACCAAAGACTTCTCCAAAGTGCATGCAACTCTCATGATAAATACTTTGTGAAATGAGTTAATGCTAAGACTTACCACCAATGCTTTTGGCTGCATCCTTCAGGCTACCAGAAAAGTATTGCTGAAGAACACCTAAACTGACATGCTTCTCAGCTGTGCTCCGCTTCTTCTCCATCCGCTTCCTTGATCCAGCCATTGTCTGCAGTAATTTTAACAAGCTGTAAGAGCTTGTTCTCTCATCTATTGAAGACACTGAACAAGGAGATCGAAACATATATTTATAGAGAAAAAGGAATCGATGAAAACATCATAGGAAAAATGCACATTATTCGTCCAATAGAGAAGTTTGCATGAGTTCCTTGAACACAAGAACATGTATGCTATTTTCACTCGTCATTCTTGTTGCATTTAGCCTAAAATTCCATTGCTAGAATCATTTGAAGCAGATATAACTCATCTTATTGTATACCATTTTTTCCTCATTCACAGAGAATATTGCTTTCTTCATAAAAGGATATCTTCATAAAAACACAAAGATGTAAGTTAGTTCATTTCTTGAGTTCATTCTAGGATTTATAAAGATAGGTTTGTCGCATAGGTTCTAGACTTAGTTAACCACAAGTATTTACATGTCATCAATTGTTTTTATTTTCCTGGGCCTCAATGGAAGCACATGCACAAGCTCTGAGACCACTTAATGCCAATTTTTTCACTATACATCAAAAAGTTATTAACAGAGGAAAAACCCCTAATATATTTTCTTTCAAGTCCAGTGAATCTATTATTTTCTATAAAATTCAAAATGACAACATTAAACTCATTCACTTATTTGAATTAATCAGGTAGAGAGTAATAACGCTAAATGTCTCAGTAGCACAAACACTTTAACTAGGGTAGCGTGACTGACACGTGGAACTCGTATCTGTCAAAAATGCTGTATGAATGGCCAAGTGACTGGCCTTGTGATTTCTCTCAATTATATAATCTGTACAAAAGAATTCTATAAATGGAAAAAGCTACGTATTTGCTAATATTATCCCTATACAATCTGTCAAATATTAAGCTAATTATTCAGAAGAGTAAATCAAGGAAATAAACAAAAATAAATATGGACAGCAAAGTTGTCCATTGACTTCTGGACTAGACAGCCCCCCTGAAATTGATGGGGTTTGATCAACAAGCATCAATTTGCTACTTAGGAAGCAATGTCGATGACGAGTGAGAGTCTTGGTGAAGATATCAACAATTTGTAGTTCACTGGAAATGTGTGGAAGAGTCATAACACGAGCTTCAAAGGCTTCATGGACGGAATGACAGTCTACTTCAATATGCTTTGTGCGCTCATGATAGATAGGATTGGCCGTGATCTAAATAGCACTTGTATTATAGGCATGTAAAGGTGTAGGATCAGTCTCGGGGAATTCTAACTCACCAAGCAAGCCTCGAAGCCAAATAATTTCGGAACAAGCAAGAGACATCGCTCGCTACTCAGATTCTGTAGATGACTTAGAGACTCTGTCTTGCTCCTTGCTCTTCCGGAGATCAATGCATCACCTAAGAACATGCACCAACCAGTGATGGAGCGATGTATATCAGCCCAATCAGAATCGCTATAAGCAACAAGACGATGAGAGTTGCTTGCGGGAAAGAAAAAGCCACGGGCAGAAATGCCCTGAACATAGCGTATGATCCTACAGACAACGGCCAAATGAAGATGACGAGGAGTCTGAAGGAACTAGCTGACTTGCTATATGGCAAAAGAAATATTTGGTCTAGTGATGGTGAAATAGACAAGGCTACCCACCAATTTCCGATATAAACTGGGATCAACAAGTCACCCTCCTCTTTGCGAAGCTTGACATTAAATTCCATGGCAGTATCGACAGAGGTAGTTACCTGCAGTCCAGCCGTAGCCACCAAATCACTAGCATACTTATGTTGATTGAGTGAAATACCGGAGGGACTACGATGCACCTCAAGACTAAGAAAATACGTTATGAAAGGATTTTGAGAGATGGGTCTTGGGCTGGACAAGTAAAGCAGAATCAGAATCAGTGATCACAATATTATCAACATAAACCAAAAGGACAACAATACCCATGTCTGATTTCTGAAGAAACAACGAAGTGTCATACTTGCTCTGCCTGAAGGAAAATTGTAATAAAGTGGTTCGAAATTTGTCAAACCAAGCCCACAGAGCTTGTTTGAGACCATAAAGAGAGCGACGAAGTTTACACACATTGGAGGTCGGAGAGGGAAACAATCTCGGGGGTGGCTTCATATAAATACACTCTTTAAGATCCCCATGAAGGAAAGCATTATTAACATCCTCTGATGTAGTGGTCAATCATTGGAAGCAGCAAGAGCTAGGATCGTACGAACAACAATCATCTTAGCCACAGGAGCACAGGTATCCTCATAATTGACACCATATTCCTGATTGTTCCCAAGGACAAGAAGCCGAGCTTTATAACGAGCCAAACTTCCATCAAAGTAAACTTTGACTGAGTAAACACATTTGAAACCCAGATGTGATTGACCTCTAGAGCGACAATTTCTTCCTGCATAGCTTGTCGCCAACAGTCATGCTTGGCAGCATGTGAGTAGCATGTGGGAATATCAAAATTGGACGATGCAACAGTAAAAGCTAAAATTGAATTGCCAAAAGAAAACCCATACCTATCCGGAGGTACAAATACTCGAGAAGAGTGAAGTACCAAAGGCTCTGGAGGTGCAGCAACTTACTGATTTCGGTGCATGTTAGGATCAGATATCGAGTGAGCCACCGGAAGAGACCGTGGGCAGGATCGTCTCGTATACACCATACCTGATTTAAAGCGAGAACTGACTTGATGAAGATCCGAGAACTGCTGATCAAAGGAAGGGAGGACCACCGTAGAAGAAGAGGGCACATATGACACAAGAAAGAATTGTTGATTTTCAAAGAAAATAACGTTCCTAGAAATGTGTGAACGATGTAATGTAGGCTCATGGCAAAGAAATTCCTTTTGACATACATTATATCCTAAGAATGCACATCTAACAGATTGAGCAGATAATTTATGTCGCTCATGAAGAGATAAATGAACAAAACATCACAACCAAAGATACAAAGATTATCATAACTAGGTTGCTTAGCAAACAAGAGGAAATAGGGAGACTCCATGTGTAAAACTTAGGAAGGTAAACGATTAATCGAGTAGTAGTCTTTAGAGCCTCAACCCAGAACATGGATGGAACAGAAGATACTAACAAGAGAGTACGCACTACATCAAGAAGATGTCGATTTTTGCGTTCAACTACTCCATTTTGTTTGGAAGTAGCAGAACATGAACGTTGATGAATAATACCTTTAGAAGTCAAGAATGCCTGAAACTCAGTAAACAAATATTCACCACCATAATCTGTTTGTAATGTCTTAATATTCGCAGAAAATTGATTCTCAACATACGCTAAAAACTCAGTGAAAGTACGAAAAACCTCAGATTTAGAGCGAAGAAAATAAGCCCAAATGAATCTGCTATGATCATCAATAAAAGTCACATAGTATTTAAATTTTTCATGTGAACTAACCGGGGAAGGTCCCCAAACATCACTATGGATAAGATCAAAGCAGCGAGAAGCTCTACTAGCATTCAAAGGAAATGGAAGAGTTTTGCTTTTACCAAGTTTACAAGAATCACACTCAAGAAATAAAGAAGAACGTTCTTTATTACCAAGAAAGCCAGAGTTCAATATATGAGATAAGATCTAAGTATTAGGATGGCCTAAACGACGATGCCACACCATACTTAGATTAGGAACATTATTACAAGCAAAAGACTTAATAGAGGAAACTGGAGAAAGTGTTGGAACAAGTAAAAATAGTGAAAACAAGCGCCCCACTTTAGGTCCCTTCGTGATCGGCTCCCCCGTTACCTAGTCATGCACAACACAACCATCACTAGAAAAATTAACAGCACAATTGTCATCAACTAATTGACCAACATAAATAAGATTCATGGAGAGCTGAGGAGTAAGAAACACATTAGTAAATGTAGAAGAGGCATTTCCGACAGCAGCGATTAGCAAAGAACTGCCATTGGCAGTCTGAATGGCAGATTGACCAGCATAGGGCCGAACATGAGATAGAGTTGTGGGAGTATTCGTCATGTGATTAGAAGCCCCCGAGTCTACATAACAAATTGTAGTAGAATTTTTACCTTGAAGATAATGCTGAAATTGGCATATGTTACACCATTTCAGGGGTGCAGTAAGTTGCTGCATGAAGTGCAAGATCAGAGGAAGCACTTGAGGAAGAGCCATGTGCTACAGAAGTCTCTGCTAGAGGAATAGTAACAGAAGTCTGAAAAGCTTGGGCCTAACGATTCTGGGGGCGTATGCAACATTCTTTGATAATATAACCCTTTTTCTTGCAATAAGAACGATATATTTTAGGACAATTGGCAGCAATATGCCCATATTCTTTGGAGTAGAAACATTGTAGATTTTTAGAAGTTACAGGTGATCCATGTCCTTGAGCAGCATAAGCCATAGTTGCCATCCCGGAACTGCCATGAGATTGCTCCAGAATAGCTTGAGTACTAAGACGTTCTTCGCGAAGTAACTCACCAAAACAAATATCAAGAGAGGGAACAGGAGATCAGTTCAGTAGTTAGGAGCGAACCGATTCATATTCTAGGCGTAGTTTCATAAGAAATTGATCACGCTGGCTAGTCTTGTGAAGATTCTGGATAGTCAAAAGAGAAACAACAGGAACATCTGCTGTAACCAAATCATTATATTCATGCCAAAAAGTCAAAAATGCCGAGTAGTAGTCTTGGATGGAAAGACTACCATGTTGAAACATGGCAATCGCGTGTTCCAACTGAAAGCGACGAGCATCATTATCTTGATGATAAACCTTTTTCAAATAATTCCACATGGATTGAGCGGAGCGATAAGCCCGCAAGTTGGTGACAATATGTAGCTCCACGGAACCAAGAAGCCAAGACATGATTTGAGCATCAAGCACAACCCAAGAAGGAGAAGACACAACATCCTTGGATTTGTCAGTGTCGGATGTTGGTGCAACATCCATGCCATCAATATGGCCCAAAGGGTCTTTTCCTTTGAGGAAAAGTTCAAACTGAAAAGCTCAGGTCGAGTAATTTTGACCTGTAAACTTGACACACACTGGTGTAGAGTCTATTGAAAATAAATGGAATTCGAGACAGAGCAAAAAATATCCAAAAAAATAAAGGAACCGAGAGAAGGACCTTAATCAGAGGTTGCCAAAGGACACCACTCCAGGAGAAAATGCCTAGAAAATGAAACTGAGACAGAAGCTGCCAACAGAAACAGAATGCCGAAAAACACGAAGCGGTGTCGTCGGTTCTTGATACACCAAAAACAGAAGGTGCCGAGATGTGTTGTTGAGACTCAGAAGACGCCGACACACGAAACCGAAAAGAGAAATGATTCACGCCAGCGACGACGAAACCAAGAGAATAAAAAAATTTCAACCTCGCTCTGATATCATGTCAAAAATAAGTCAAAAATGCTACATGAATGGCCGAGTGACAGGCCTTGTGATTTCTCTCTATTATATAATCTGTACGAAAGAATTCTATACATGGAAAAAGCTACGTATCTGGTAATATTATCCTTATACAATCTGTCAAATATTAAGCTAATTATTCAGAAGAGTAAATCAAGCAAATAAACAGAAATAAATATGGTCAGCAAAACTGTCCTTTGACAGTACCGACACTCTTTGGACATTCTACCATAGTCATTTTTATTTTTTTATCAAAAATATTATATAGTTTAACTCAATTATTATTAAATAACAAATAGGTACTCATATTAAAAAGATTTCAACAAGAAAAATAATAACTATTATAAAATTAAATTTATATTATTTAATGAGATTTTTTATATAATTTAATTAACATGTCGACTCCGTGTCCTGTCAATACTTTTTTGAAAAATCATGTGTCGACGTGTCCATATATCACAGCTAAATGTATATTTAAACTGAGTGGACCTCCCACTGGCATGATTCCAATCTAACTCACCTCCTCAAGACTAATGATGCATAACTAATTGGCTTAGTGAACCACTTAACTAGATGGATAGTAATGTTAGTGGATATGGCAACAACCCTCATCTTCAGCAATGACAACAAACTGTGAATCCTCCTTCACCACTCCATTTCTATTTGTAGCTAGATCCACCGGGAGATCTAAAGAAACTAGATCCTTCATCTATACAACAAAAATTTCTCAAAACGAGAAAGCAGTTGGTAACTTGCCAATTGTTTTGCACCGAAAACAAAAACCCAGAATACATTTTTTTGTTTTCTTTTACTTTTTGAGGTGGGAGTGGGGGGGCGTATTTGGGGCCTAGACTTTGTGTGATTATGTTATCAATTTAAGGGGAGCTGTACACTCAAATTCAGAAAGTAAATTCTGGGAATTTCCTGGGCTTACAGGCTATTGCTGTCCTTGGAATTTGGGGGCAAGTATCTCGTATAGACTATTGTTAACTTACCAGGACATTATAATGTTGTTGACGTGGCTATAATGTTGATGTTGCTTAAAATGACATACAGTGCATCCATTCATTAGAAAAAATAAGAATTGAGTAAAACGCTACTCGAAAACCACGTTCAAAGATTAGATGATAGAAAAGAAATAAGCAGCTGCTGCAGCAATTCCTACAAGCACAATAAAATCGCATGCCATGACATTTGATATCTGAAAAACTCGCTGTATGCCTATCGGCTATCAACACCATCCATGATAATATCGTTACTCTTTGAAGCAAAAATGCTAGAGCAGAGGATCATGATGCAGGAAAAAGAGGATCTCAGAAGTCAGTCTCAAAAAAACCGGTGTTTGGGAAAAAAAGTGAGATTCAATACTAGCAATTTAACAAACATAAATCCAAAAGTACCTGGTCTAGAGGACCATCAGCATCCATTCCAGTAGTCTTTGACTCTGATACGTCCAGGGGTACTTGATCACCAGAGTTTAAATTGGAGCTCCTCCTGGATAATGTACTCAGTGGCAATTTTTGGACTTCATTTTTCTGTAGCCCAACCTTAGATTCTAGCCCAAGCAATTCTGCATCTGACACTGTTCTCAAACTCCTGGAGATCCTTTGCAATGTACTGGAAAGATTATTTAGCAAGAGCTGCTGTTCAGTACTCCCTTTCATATTGACAGGGAGAAATAATTCTAGTATAAAGTCCTCGTCACCAGTATATGTACTTCTTAACCTAATAGCAACAGCAGCATTTAGGCCGAATTTCCGGGCATGATGAACAAGTGGATACTCACTGATATGGTATTCCTTTACATCACGGTAAAAAAAGGGGTGATTAGATTGCAGAGCTTTCCCAGCAATACCTTGTCCCTCCTCAAGATAATGTTCCCTACATGCATGCACAAATCCCTGCATCGTGCTGTCATTCACATAACAGGCTGTACTCGCAATGCATAGTAGACATTTTTTGTGAGAACTTGGATTGCATCCTCTAACTTGTACTCTCATCGTTTCATCATCTGTCCCCTCTCTGTAACTACAGGGAATCCATGTTAGAGCAAGAGGCAGTCTGTGTGCATGGCAAACAGCTCGTAAAACATCAGTTATCTCAGCTAAAGCTGCCCTTTGATTCTTTGAGAGAGACTGCAAATTAACAAAAAGAGAATATCATAAATAAGTAAACATAAGAACAGGAAAATAACTCATACATGTGATTATTCAACTGTCTATTTTTTGCCATATTGATATAAACATACCTGGCACTGAAATTGAGGTACAGTGCTCCTTAAATTCACCGCCTGCATATGTTTGTAAAGTGTTAGTAGTAAGTCATACTGATCTGGAAAATATAATTTTTAATAGAAAATGAAAATAAATACACGTAGGCAACACTTATATGTAAACCCTTTCAATGCTAGAAATTTGGCTGGGGGACGGAGTTTGTGATGAGAAAAAACATGATTTTGGCTTCAAACTGATAAGAACTCCTTAAACCAAAAATCACCATCTCCACAAAATCTTTGAATAATAATACTAATACAATGGTTTTGCTCTCTAGCGCTTGACTTTCTTTAACGTCATGGAACATGAAAATATTCAAGGTTCAGGTTCCTTGTAAGTCAGTAGAACTATCTGATCAAGGGGAGACATTTTATTTTAAGCAAGAAATGGTAAAAGGATGATGAAAAAGAGAAATAGAAACTGACAACTAACCTGGAGGGCACGGCAAACATTTTCCATCTCTGAATCAAAATTGGGTTTCTCCTCCATAGTAACCAATTCTAGCACCGCACAACATGAATTTTCAAGTGAATCCTCAAAGACAGGTACGGCAACAGATCCACGGACTTCATGATCAACAGCATGTTTTACTCTCAAGTACTCTTCTTTATTGTAGTATACAACGTTAGATGTCCACTCGGGCATCTTCGAGGTAAAGACACGGCCAGGAAGCCCTGGGAAAGAGCCTGGTCCTGATTCTGCTGCGAAAGTAAAACATCTAGACACTTCACGATATCCAGAAAGTGTCTGGTCAAGTAAATAAGGTTGCTCACATGTGCTTAAGGTGTACACATCCCTATTCTTTATTGGAACCCAAACTTGTGCCAAAATACCCCCTCCTGCCAATTCTTTGAATAGATACAATGCTTTGAGCATTTTCTCAGCCAAGGATTGTGAAGGAAGTCTAGGGATTGTAGCATGCGCTATTTCAGCAACCGCATTCTGCTGGCCCGAGCTATTGCTTCTCCTCTGGATCACATCAACCTCATCATTAACAGAATCCATCGGAATATGTAATTGGTTATTCATGTGCCTAAAAATCATTCTATCTCCCATGCTAGACAAACTTCCCACAGTGTCACTGTCTTCCGCGGGAACCCCGGGACTAGACTGCTCTGCGAAGTTCAATCCATCAAAGGGTAAAAAATCTGACACCATCGAACTGTGAGGCGACATGGCAAAAGAGGGAAACGGGTGATCTGACACATTAGTGGGGCTGCTACACCATCCGCCGTTCGAATCAACATTCATGAGCTCTGCAATGTTACTAAATGAACCATCCAAAGTCGATCCCGGTATGCCATTCTCCATATATGTCATATCCATACCCTCCAACTGACCCCTAGGTGAAGACCAATATCCAGTATCCTTCTCTTTACTCAAAAAAGGGTACTCCATCTAATTTAGAGATCCGAAAAAAAATAATACCTCAAACAAGTTAAATCTCCAAATCTTAATAAACTTTCAAGCCACTTAAATTGATATCTATTGCCCAAAATTCCTCCCATATTGAACACCAGTTACCAAATATCTCATAATCACGATCAATTGTTCACATGAACTACCCCTTTCTCCCAATTCTTCAAATGACACCCCAATCAATCCAAATCCACTTTAAGTAAACAAAACCCAGCAATACCCATGATATGAAGTTACTCATTCCTTCTTTTACACCCTCAGATACAAAGATGTATAAACAGGTATATGTATATGTATTAGCGTCAATTATGCAGTAGAAATAAAGACAAGAACTTTGAGGACTGACATCAGAGATTCAGAAAATTTCGCGGCAGTAAGCAGGCAAGCAAGCAGATATATAATTGCAGAGAAAAAGCCGAAAAAGCTAATCAACCAAAAAACGCAGCGCCCCCAAAAAATCCGAGAATTCACCAATTATAAAGCGAATCAAATCACCAGAAGAACCACAAACCAAAACCCAGCTCAGATTCATCTCATCATAACCAATTAACATAAAGCTTATACTTGTATTAACTGAAAATGATAGAGAAGAAAAACCCGTATATCAGAATAAAGGGATAAGTAAAATTTCGAGGTAAAGGATAACTTTACTATGTACTTTCTATATATGTTTGTACCCGTCGAAAGAACTGTTGGACCGATCAAACAAGTACGGAATCCAAGGGGAAGATTAAAAGCTACTTTCTTGAGGGAAAATTTCTATAAATGGAAACCGAAGAGGAGGACAGGGATGGAGATAATTTAATCAACAGTCACAGAACTTTGCTATAATTTACTACTTAGTCACCAATCTTTAAAAAATTACCTGTTGTTCATTTAACTTTTCTATAAATTATTAGAAATTTAAAAGTTCACTTATTGTTCACCTAGATTTGAATATAGTTATTCGTTGTTTTACCAAACTTTGCTATGTGTAATACTGATGAAAATGATATGAATGATTGTTGATAACTTTATTCAAATTTGGGTGCAACGAACAATCTTTTAAATTTCGATAAATAAGTAGTAGCATATAACAAAATTCAATGAGCAAAGAATAACTTTTTAACTTCGATGAGCAAGTACTAATCTATACATTGAACGGGGCAGTTTTGTTTTATAAATATAAATTAGTCTCTCTTTTTCTTTTATATTCATCCAAAGCTTTTATTTCCAATAGGTAATTTCATCCTAAATCATCATTTTCTCAATTTTTAGGGAGATCGATTCGATCCAATTAGACTCTCAAGAAATCAAGATAGACCCACCAAACGTCCAACTCTAATTTTTGAAATATTAAGGGTAGTTTCTAATAAACCAATTTAATCTAATTCTTGAAAAATATAAAATCATCAAGTGCTCAACTCGTATATTAATAGACGAGGGTTATGATTTTATGAGATTTTGTTAAATCTCCCTCTATAAATAACCCACGAAGAGAAGGTTTACTTTTTAGTTTGCTTTAAGATCTAAGGAGTTTAGAATGATAACCCATTAATATTTCCCTCAGTTTTCAAGTTAAACTTTGCTTAAGATGTTTTGAAAAGACCATTATACACCTAATAGATATTTAAACTTTATTTTGAAACAACCGAGACACTTGACTTCATGATAGCATACTCATTTTAATAATTGGAGTGTTTTTTCAGAGAATTATTCGTCCTTCACTTCCCTAACTCTCTATTGCTTTGAAATAAATGGACGATTGATTTGGGGGAAAAGTCTAAAACCCTGACATGTAATATTTTTCTTTAATAAGCATTTCTTGCTTGCGACTTTCACAAATTATGTTTTCGTTTATAGTTGTTATGGTGAGCAAATCCACATGGATGGCCATGTTCGTGACCATTAGTTTAATGGTTAATTATTCATTTTTTTATATGTAGATTGACTGAATCCAAATTGAATGATTAAATTGAAGCTGAGCAAATTGATTGTTGTAAATTGAAGCTTAGTGATGTAATTACAATTGATGTAAAAGTTGAGTGACCGCCAATACAATTAGCCCAAGTTGGGAATCTAAACTTCTAAGCTGAAAGAGAGAACAACCACAAGGGATGGTAGATTGACCATATTGGGCATATTGAAATGAAAAGGATACATCACCTAATTACAAAAAGAATCAATTGAAATATTTTGTCTATTCTTAAAACTTTTTAACAATTAAATATTGTCATTTTAGCCAATTTTTTATTTTTATTTTTTCATGTTAAATGTTGGGCAAACAAATAAAATAGACTCACAAAGAAAATGATTTGCCTAACCTCACATATGGAAAGTTTGGCATTTTCTTGGCTTCTGTATTGACATATTAAAGTAGTACAAAAATGAGATATAGATAGTCATTTTAACATCTATTCGTATAAGAATGAGATTGAGATATTTTTGTAAAATTATAATTACAACTATTACCTCTTTACAATGATATTAAGTTTATAAGCATGATAGTACTCTTTCTATTAGGACGTAGAAACTACTGTCTTGAAAAGACAATATTTTTGCCATATTCTGATGAATAAAATAAATATTTGGTTTAAATATCCTAGATGAGACTAGTAATAGAAGATATTATAAAACACAATAGTATATATTACATAAATGTGTAAATTGTATCAAAACTTACAATAAAAAAATGAATAGTTGGTAATTGTAGAACGTAGAAATTAGAAAAACGAGTTATCCACTTCTATAAAATATGACTTGAACAATATATAATTATTTTTTTTTAGTTATTTCGAACTGTGCAATTAAAGTTTCTCGAGTCTATTTATTTACATCAATTGTTTGGGTTCAAGTGAAATGATATATTATTGAAAATCTAGCATTAACCCTCTTGTCATGGAATCAAATTAATAGGTGATTAATTAATAAAGCAAGTAAATTTCAAAAACAATTGTAGGGGTAATTTAGTGATTTCAACGAGAAGGAAGGTCAGATTAAACTTTAAAGACTTTTTCTTTTTTGGTACTTGGAATCTGTGGGAGAATTAGATTCCAAATAAATACAATGGTATCTCACGCAACGAAATCGAAGGCCAAAGCTGTCACCTTTTTACGAATTTTCAACTTCTATTTTTTATTTTAATGATTTATTTCTATTCAGATTCCATGTGCAACACGTGGCACGCACGTAGTCCCTTGATGACATCCATGTGTGGGGTACCTCGGAAAAATAAATATATTTATATAATTTATTTATTTATTTGTCTCTGTCGATTTGCATTAGATTAATTGCAAGTATTGTACCAAAAGATCATTGTAGAAGATTCACCGAATCGATATCACTAATTATTTCAATGATCAGAATCTAATTATTTATTGAGTATACCAGAGTAGGAATGGGTCTCGTTGAGTTCTGTTTCATTTGATTACTTGGTATTAGTTAGGATGATTGAGCCACATTATTTTTAAAAAAATGTATTTGAAATAATAAATTGATGAAGAATATGTAGTTAAAAAAGAAAGAAAAATTATTGATGTGATAAAAAATATTATTGAAAAATATGTTGTTAAAAATGAGTAAAATAAAAAGAATGAGAATGAGAATTTTAATGAAGATCAAACAGGGACTTATTTGAAGTATAATTATTTACAAATTTAAATTTTTTATTCGCTCCATAAAAATTATTTTTGATTTCAACATTTTCCTACATAAATAAAAGGGTCACTTTTCTTATTATTGATAAGTCTAGCCGAGCCAAAAGTCGAGTCCAATGGCTTTATAGCTCGGCTCGACTTAGCTAAGTCGTTTAAGCCATTTTTTTTATTCAGTAGGGCTTGACTCGATGTCGTCTAAGTCTTTTTTTTCTTTTACGCTTGATTCAGTATTTTAATAGCTCGGCTAAGCCGTCATTTTTTTATTTTTTTACTTTTAATTCAATATTTTAAGTTACAAATATTCGTTTTTAGCGATTTAAAATTTATTGAAAATGTTGAAATGCGGCCTGATAAATTCCAAGCCGAGCCGAGCCAGATGGATTTATGGCTCGACTCGGATCGGCTCGACTAAGTCGTCTAAGCTGATTTTTTTTAACTTTTGATTCAATATT
>CAIGRL010152678.1:0-13006 GCA_903798325.1 Fraxinus xanthoxyloides
ATTCATGAAAGTAGGAAATTACAATGGCTAGTGCATGAGGCTTATACTAGAAATCTTGAAAATGTTTGAAAGACTAATACCCCCTATAATAGATTTCGGAACAAAAGCCCAACTGACGGGAGTAGACGTCTTTTGGCCGAAAACTCATACTAAAATTTTCTAATTTCTATCTATTTAAATAAAGTAATTACAATGTGTGGTTGAAGTTTGGCAAACTACGGTTGCGACAGGATCATGAGGTTTAGGCAAAGTTGCGGCCCGTGACACCATGTATAGATTCGTCGAGGTAAGGGTAACTGTCGGTGGTGGTGCGCGACCGTGGGTAGCGCCAAACGTGGGGTTGTCGTGAAGGGTTGTATACAACAGTTTGGTATTTTAGACTGCAAATGTAGCTGTTTTTGACAGATTTTGTGACTAATACTTTGGGAAAAGGATATTGGGGAAAGTGAAGCAAGGTTAGTGGTGGTAGAGTTCGACGGACATGGTGGCCAAAAGGTGGTGCTATGTAGATCTATAGGTGAAGGCTTGGTGTGATTGTGAAAGTGGTGATGATGGAAAATGTATGACTTATCTGTAATATTTTGAAAATTTTAGGACTATAATTGCAATAAGTTGTCTATTTTTTCTTTTCTTTTCATTTTGTTTCATTTGAATAGAGTGGTAAAATCATCATTTTATTGAAAAATGATTGAAAATGACATTTTACGCAATAAAAGATGAAATGTAGGAGTGAAAATGTCAACAAATGAAAGGTATTCTCTTTCCTATCCCACCAACAAACCATTTCTCTACTTGGTGCCAACCTCTTATCTATCTTCTTCTCATTTTCATCCTCAATCGAGATCTAATGTTTTCCAATATATTTTTGACACCTCAACACATCATATCTCCTTAGCAAATAAGAAAAAACATTAAGGTATAATGCGTCAAATTATCAAAAATTGTCTTAAGCATCTCCCTATTTGCTAAAAAGAAATGATGTGTTGATGTGACAAAAATATATAGTTGGAGCAACAAGTCAAGTAAATAGATCCGAGCACCTTCAACCCCTAGTCTTCTTCCGACTCTAGTCCACCAATACTAGCAAGACATCTCTCCCCACTCACATCGCTCGAGTCCTTCACCCTCTTCCCAATCTTGGATAGTAATTTTGTATTAGTCGTGATGGCAATAAGGTGTTTGTAATTTCTTTTTTAATTAAATCTTGACAAAATCAAAAAGTTCTGTAAATTAGGAACCTCAATTGCAAGATATACATGTAGAGAGAGAGAGAGAGAGAGAGTTGAAAAAACCCCACTATTTGCTTGATATTCCCACCAATCCGGAATTTGCTCTCATTTTTCTTTTTCTAGACAGAATCAAAGTTTTTTCAACTACCAAATAGGGACAATAATAAACAAATGGACCAAACACATTTTTGTCTACGGAGTTGCTTAAGGAGAGAGCATCCAACGTTCCCCATCTTCGGCTTTTTTTCTTTTTCTTTGCAACATCTCAGCCTTCAAATAATGTCTTCCTTGGATCAAGACGATTCCAGGACGATAGCTGCCGGTGTTTGTGCACTCGACTGTACATGATTATGCTCTCCTTCGTAGGTAACAACTAGCATCGTTGGATCATCCAATGCCCTTTCCACATGTTTACGAGCCGGGCATCCTCTAACACTGCTACACTTGTAATATCCCCTGAATTTTTTTTTACCAATTATAGGTAAATAATCAGATTTTTCTTCAAATAGTCATAATTTGAGTCATAACATGGTCAATAGGCTGATTGCACAATATTACAACTAATATGTAACCGACGCGTTCCATATTCGACTAGATAGATTGCACACGACTAAGGGTGAGCGTGACAAATATGTACTCATGTGATTTGACTCGATAGTTATGCTATCAAATTATCTACCACTTGATTAAAAATTCTCTTAAAATGTTTGTCATGCAATTGTCGAAATTTTATAAAATTAGACGAAATGTGCATGTTCAATTTAATGTATCAAATAATCGAATAACAAACTCACCTAGGATGAGGGGAACCCTTGATGGGCTTTTGACCGTACTTCCTCCACGAGTACTCGTCGGATGGAATATCGGATGTCTTCATGCTTATCGCGGGTATTCTAACCACTCTCTTCACCCTTGATTTCCTAATTAAAGCAAATATAATCATAAATCTCAATTTAATTGAAAAAAAGAATTACGACCATAGATGGATTTTTCTTTCAATTCTTAGAGTTGAATTTTTACCTTTTCTTGGGACAATGGCAACGACTGCCGGATGACCCATCACCACACTTAATATTTGCGTCATCCATCGAGCTGCACTTCCGCTTAAACGACGACGTGGAGAGAGGCGGCCGGCCGGAGGAAGACACCTGAGAAAGGTTGGTGATCTGGAAACCCGACGACATCGACGGCTGCAAGCTTTCTGTGTCACCAGTCAACGACGACATAAATGAATTCGCCGTCGAAGCAAAATTTATGGTCGTCGACGATTCTTTCCTCTCACTCGACCCGTTCCTGGCCAACTGATGGTGGTGTGGCAGCGGCGGCAGCCTTTGAATCGGCGTCGGACAATAAATTCTTCCGGTGAGACTATTTTTTTCCTTCAGTTCACAAATAATTTGTGGTATTGCATGCTGATTCTGCAGTATCTCAACCGTTTCCGAATCAGATCCGTTCTCGATTTTCTGCTGATTATTATGAAGCGGGCCTCGCCGGAATCGGGCGTGGCCGGTCCGGTTGTGGTCGAGCAATGAAATAAACTTCTTGAACTTGTTCACCGCCACATCTGCAACCGCTTGGTATTCTGTACTTATGGGTTTCGAAGACGATGATTCTTGAAAATCTTGCTGCTTATGGGAGTGAGAAATCAATCTGATTAGCTTCTCCACGCTTTGCAGCCCGGCCGCCGCCGCTTCCTGTGCAGCGTATTCCTCCATTTTTGTCGTAAAACCCGCGGCGGGGGTTCTGTATCCTGGCATCAATTCCACAGCCATCTTCACAAAACCATTCAAGATCCAAACTTTATACACAATTTTTTTTTTTTTTTTTCCCTAACTTAAACGGAAAGAGAGAGATTTGGGAAAAAAGTAGAAGTTGAAAGAAGGGCACAAAGATATGATTAAATAGTGAAAGTAGAGAGAGGGAGAGATAGAGACAGTATTGTATCTGTATTTTGTATGGGGAGAGTCAAACTGATGATGCCCTTTCACCTTTTCTTTCTCTTCTTTCAATGTGATGTCGTTTCTGACCTGCCTGCATCAAGGGATATAGCCAATTATATAATTACACGTGGAGTTTCAGGAGAGAGAGAGACTGAGAAGGGGCATTGACCGACTTTATTTTTGTCCATAGTTGGGACCGGTTTAGGGGTGTACCCGTGGTGGCTATGATGACATTGTACCAGAAAGTCAAAAGGTAGTAATGAGCCGTTGGATTAGAGAATCGGTTTTGGGGGGTGGGGTGGTTAGGTTGGTGCCAGGAGATAGGGTTGACCTTAACAGCTTTAAATACAACAAACAAAAGTTCATTGAAGTACAAAATTATTTTATTCAAAATTTTATAATTAAAAGTAAATTTGAAGAAAAATAAATTTTTAAACGATACGGACCAAATGGGGCTAAAGGCTGAGAAAATCGTTGATAAAAGTATATAACAATTTGAACTATTATTCTTGGTTTAGATGTTTTAATGACCCACTTGTTCACAAACTTTAGACTAATGCTAATTTCTACTTAGCCGATATTAAAATATCAATATAGATGCTCAATAAATAACATTAAATAATAAATTAAATAAATTGGACTTATATTCCTACATTTAATTGAGTCTATCAATTAATATCATTTAAATCGATATTGTAGTTAGGGGTGAGCAAAACCTGACTGAACCTTCCAAAACAGTCCAACAAGTACCAATTCGACTGGTTTGAGTTGATTTTTTTTTTTTTTATTGTTTTTACACGGTCTGAATGTGCTGAATGTGTAGGCGGGTTGGGTGGGTCGGATTATATGTTAATTCATGAATACCGAATAAACCCGCTCAACTCAACCCGCCTACTTAAAAAAATAATAAATAAATAAAATGTTTAAAAAGTAAAAGGAACCTAAAAAGTACGAGTATATAGTCTAAAAAGTAAAAGGAACTTAAAATGCCTAAAAATGTCTCGTTTGAATATTTTTAGACTTTAATACCATATTAAAATTCGAAACTTCATTTCAAAAAATTTACCTTATTAAGAACACTTATATATTGTACATTAATTTCATTTTTTATCAAATGTAAAATATACATTAACTAATGATATTGACGTGGATATATTCACTAAAACGTGCATTATCCCTCACCTAAATAATAATGTTTTTATGTTTTTTTTTTTTGTATACAATTGTGTAAAGTACGCCTACATAATTACTTATTTTATTTGGTTGAATTAAAAGCAATAAAATAGTGTAAGTGTAATTACCTTTGATATTTGTAGGCTCGGCTGATGAATATTGAATAAGATAATATATAATTTTATTTATTTATTTACTATTTAATCTTGTCTATTCGAATTTAGTTTAATAGAAAATTGAACGACTTTAATCTTTGTTAATAAGTTGTCCTAACCCGACTAAACCCGACCGATACTTGATTGAGTTAGATTGAGTTGGGTTTCAATCTTTATACGGGCTTGGTAGGGTTAAATCTTGATCAAACCGATCATGTTAGGTTAGGTTTGGGTTGAGGCAAAAATAGATCTAACCCAACATATGTTCACCCCCTAATTTTAGCATCACTAATACTTGATAACATTATTCATACTGTTATTGGTAATTTTGCACATGTTAGCTAATTATTTTGTTTCATGGGAAAAGAAAGTTGAAAAATCGATATTACTTCAAAGGGTTAAATGCTCGAACAATACAAGAACTTAGCTTATGTACTTGTATCAAAATTATATATGAATTTAGAAATTTGTATCACATCCATACATTAATTAACTTTTGTCAATCAAAATTAACGAAATAATCCTGGTGACAAACAGAGTGCCTACATGACGAAAATGGTACTTGAACTTTACTTCATATATCAAAACCATTAAAAAAGTAAAATTAATTCTGACCTATTCATTAGAGAATGCGGGTTTAAACCATTAATTTGACAGTATAATTCAAAAACTATAGATGCATAATTAATTTTAACTTTCGAATTTCTAGTTGAAATATAATCAAACAGTTCAAAAGACAAAGAAGTAGAAAGGGGAGGCTTGGGGTCTGTTCTCTTTACTGTTTTCAAATCGTTTTCTGTTTTCGATTTTTCAAAATAGTGAAAACGCGTTCTCTTTCCTATTTTCGAAAACGCGTTTTTGAAAAAAAGTTAAAATTTACAAAGGAAACACAAAACCACAAATTTATCGTTTTTGGTGTTTTCAGTTATAATCAAGTCAAAATTTTCAAAACTTGTTTTGGGTGTTTTCAAAATGACAAAAAGAACGCATTTTCAAAAATTTCAAAATGGATTTCGAAAACGGGTTTTTGAAAACAAGTTAAAATTTATAAAGGAAACACAAAACGACAAATTTGTCGTTTTGGGTGTTTTCAGTTATAATCAAGTCAAAATTTTCAAAACTTGTTTTGGGTGTTTTCAAAATGACAAAAAGAACGCATTTTCAAAAATTTCAAAATGGACACTCATAACACAAAATTCAAAATGAATTCAAAACTCAAAATACAAAACTGAAATACAAAGAGAAAGTCCCTTAGCATTTACCTTTACCGGACACTGGATGCTCTCTCCCTCTCACGGGTTTCTTTATTTTTTATTTTTATCGCGCATGTCAAAGTTTGAATTGAAAAAATAAAGTTTATAAGGGTTGCATGGGATTCTTTTTCTTTCTTTTTATGTGTGTTATCAATAGGGGAATTATTTCTTGTTTCGAGGCTCTTTAGAATTCTTTATACTTATTCCATCAAATAAGACCTTTTTAGCTGTAAATTACGTTGTCACCAAGACTATAGAAAAATTGTTTAGTTTATCAAAAATTAATAGATAGTTGTAAGTTGCTTTGTTTGTTTGAAATCTGGTGTAGATGTTAAAATTGATGGCAACTTGTTATATATGAAATATTCATTTGAGCGAGCGTTCTAAAGAAGTAAAAAAATACACGCAAACCCAAATGAGCTGAAAGCACTCATAAGGAAGAAATCTCATAGATGACCATAAATGTATAACGTGAGCCAATATACATGAGCCAAAATGATAGAATTAAGTTTGTGAATAAAACGTGAACAGATAATACAATTGGTTATAAGTCATTCAATCAAAAGCTACTATATATTACCAAACCAAAAAAACTCATCTACCTCCGATGTTTTGATAGAAATCTTTACATAGGCACGCCTACGCAGAAAAAGGACACATTGATTTTGAAGTAGCTTCTCTGTTCTTGCTATTTATTGAGCACAAAATAATAAATTTTGGATGGGAAAATTCTTGTTATACGAAAAGAATTTGTTGATCATCATTCAGAGGTTAACACAGCTATTGCTATACCATTTTAGGATTAGATGACAATTGTAATGGTTGAGAATTTGTTGAGGTTGATAACACTTCTTATATTTTCATTCTAAAGATTTTAGGTTGTTCCTTTAATACAAAAAATGTCAAATCGATCTAAGTTCAACAAAATAGACAGAAGGAGGCGGTCCAATCCAATTATTGTATTGGCAAACTTGAGACATAGCAAAAACTTAGGTTAGATGATTAAAGAAATCCCTCGTAATTACCAACAATTATTATAACAATAGGAATAACAAGTATCATTGGCAGGGGCATAGTTAAACTTTGACAACATGTGAAAATCTTATTTATTTAAAAGGAAAAACTACACCTACTTAGAATTATCAAGTGATCTTTATCCCTCGATATGCATATAACAGGCTCAATAGAAAAAAAAATCTGGAATACAAATTCCCTAAATTTTATAAAGTGTAGTCTAAGGGTGTGTTTGAGCCCCATTTTTTTTTGAGAGAACGAATTTTGTAACGGTGTCTTTTTGAGAATGTATGGTTTAAAAAGTAGAAAAAAATTATGAGTTTACGTATAAAATTATTTTAATCAAAGTATGTGTTGTTGAAAATAAGTTTGAGAAAAAATTAATGTTTAAAGAATGGAGCTCGAACAAGTCTAAATTAGCGTAAACTACTTGACTTGTAACAAGAAAAGTTGGGGACATCTTTAGATTCAAGGCATTTTACTTCATCATGGCTATTGGTGTCATTGACTATATGCTTGATGTTGCCACAAGTACAAATAATAGTGCAAATGCCCAAAACATGGCGTGGAAGTTAATTTATATGATACACTACTCCAGAACAAGAACCATGCTACATTACAATTTTTGTGGATTGTTGGGTTTTGATATTTAATAAGTCCCGGACAATTATGTTAAATAATTTATAATATATTTTATAGGTATCGATTGATGAGTGAAATTATTATTAATATAATCAAGTTATGGCAACTTCCAAAAATATCCATAAAATTAAATATCTTTTGAAAAATTATATGAAAAGTATTTGGAAGTAAAAATTACTTAGTAAAATTAAGTGTCACTTTTTTTTATTAAGTATTAAAAAGTTACATGGTGTCACTTTTATTAAAAAGTGATTTTGCCACCAAAGAAAGTGACGAAAATTTCAAGAAAGTGACAAAAAATGTAGTAAATAAAATTTTTAATGTTTTATGTAATACACATGCATGCATCCATTAAATTGATCCAAAAGAATTCACTATTTAATTGATTCAAAAAATTCAAATGAGATAAATTGCGACATTCGTAAAAGAAGTGATAGCGAATGTTACTTTTCTCATTCATATTTGTATTTATATTTTCAAAGTTTAAATATGAAATGAATTCAAACCTTGTAATATTGTTTAAAATTTAAGCGTCATAATTTTATGAAAAAGTGATATACAATTTCATTTTTATTGAGAAGTTATGTTTGTCACTACAAAAAGTTATAGAAATTTAGAAAAAAATAATAATAAAAAATTGACAAAAATTGAAAAAGTGACAAATACTAAAAACTGACAAAACGCCAATCAAAATTTATCTTTGTTATTCAAAAAACAGATAGAAATTTTTCAAAAAGTAACAAACAATATAAAAGTGACAAAATTTCAAAAAAGTACCAGAGAAAAATGACAAACAATATTAAAAAAGGTGATAAAAACTGAGAAAATTGACAAATACACACAAAGTGACAAAAAACCAATCAAGGCCTATATTTGTCACTAAAAAAAGTGAAAGAAATTTTTCATTTGATTTTTCAAAATGATATTATGTTTGTGGTATATAGTCTAATTTCCCCATCAATTTATATACTCGACCCAAAAGCAGCGTATGTTACTAGTAGCAACTTAATTTGTTAATTTTGCCTTGGCTCAACTTCACTTATAGGATGGCTTTCTTTTAGTCTTGGCTCATTATCTTGTATCGTGGCCCAATTAATTATACAACCTACACTATATATAGCCTCCATATTAACCATATGGAACGAGTTTGCTTTGCCCTATTTTTGGGAGAAAGACAAACGGTGGCTGTCTCGTGTTTTCTTCTGCTTCATGCTTTATCTCTATTGTTTTATCTTTGCCTTTGTGGCTTATAAATCTTCACCATAACATTGTCCCTTTGTGGGTGAGAAATGAAGAAAGCAACCGTAAGTAATATAAGTTGTGGGTCAGAGCTTTGATTGATTGTTTGATATCGATTGATAATTTTAAATCCGCATTCCACAAATTGAAGATCAATTCCGCAACATTGACAATCTTGAGTTAGCAAGAATATGCATCATTTATTCTAAAAACTGTTTTTTAATCAATAGCACAAATTTTGAAAATACATGGATTGTCAGCAAAGGTTGTACAAATAATTTTNGGGTGAGAAATGAAGAAAGCAACCGTAAGTAATATAAGTTGTGGGTCAGAGCTTTGATTGATTGTTTGATATCGATTGATAATTTTAAATCCGCATTCCACAAATTGAAGATCAATTCCGCAACATTGACAATCTTGAGTTAGCAAGAATATGCATCATTTATTCTAAAAACTGTTTTTTAATCAATAGCACAAATTTTGAAAATACATGGATTGTCAGCAAAGGTTGTACAAATAATTTTTTTCCCAGAACAATGAAAAATCTTGAGTCCATATATATATATGGAAATTGTTGGAATGAAATAGTTTTTGTTGCAATTTGGATTAGACAATGGCCACCCATCCTCATTTTACACATTCATTTCAATTAAATTAAAAAATTAATGAATATGCTTTTGGTCGCAAAATTTGGAGAAAATGTAAAGATCAGGGCAACCACAGTGGACCGCACGTTTAAGGCGGAGATCAGAAATATCCATGATCTATCCAAAGTTCCCTTAAAGACCCGTTAGTGTGTTTTCACTAGCACTAGATGCTCATACAGTTTAATGCTCATACAAGTAATAAAATGATTAATAAAGTATCGTTCTCACGAGAACTATATATTAAATATAGGATCAATCAATTATAACTCTAATCGAATAATAAATTGTGTTTGAAGAGTTTACACTGAATTAACTAATTAAACTAATGATTTTAGTGAGCAATTTATGGAGTTTTTGTAAATTAAGATGAGATATTACTAAAATATTGAATCTCCCTTATTAATCCGTTTCAATGCAAATCAATAACATGACAATATGTAAACATTTTTGTTGATCAATGTTTCTAAGTTAATTAGAAGCATCTTTCGATATCCTCTCGTGTGACTTCATATATCTTTATGAAAGATGCGAACATGAAAGCATTCATTAAAAGTACTAAAATATTTATAGAAATCATGTGAAGCATATTGATATATCTATATATCCTATCGGATTTTACAATAATTGTTATAAATTACTATTTATAATATTGTTTCTCTCAAATAAAATAAAATTTATAATCAATCTAATTAGTGATCAACAATCATCCAAGAATCAATACATATTGAACGTCAAATTATCGAATTTATATTAAGTCCCTATTTTCTTCGGATTAAAATCATATTTTAATTTAAGTCAAACAATTAATATTAACCACATCTTCCATGGTCTCACAACCTTTCAACCACACATTTCAAAAACTTCTAACGCAATTTATTAAAAATCTAATTTTAATTCCCACTTAACACCCATTTAAACATCATAATAAGGGTTCATCAATGTCTTATTAATTGAAACTCTAGCCTAGCATTACAAAATCATAATACAAACATGTTTAATTGGAAGAATATAACCCGAATTTTAGATTGATGAAGGAGAAGAAGATGGATCATGGAATTTTGAATCTCCTCAACAGTTTCTTGATAAATCACAAATATATTGTTGTCTCTCCAAAAATCAATGTTGAAACTCCAATCCCTTGAAAACTTGTAATTGTCTTTCAATTCTCACAAGATGTCAAGAGCAACGGATTTGTCTCCCTTTGATGATGTCAATCGATGAATTTTTGTGTATGAGATGTATATGAGAGACGTTTATAGTGTAATCTGCTGTTAAGTATCTATAGTAGTTGAAAATTAGTGGAAAATCACGTCTAAATTGGTTTCCAAAAAATTTCTAATTGAATAAGGAAAATTGCTTTCGCGAACGTGTGCTTTTGTTTCTCCACAACGGTCAGAATATTTATCATAACTTTCTTTTGCGATATCCAATTGAGTGGATTAAAAGTACGTCGATAAGCTATTTGTGCGATTGAAAATTGATTTTTTATATAAAACTTTGATCATATATCATTCCTTTTTGACTTCTAATTAAATCCAATTGACTTCTAACAATCTTCAAGTATCGTCTTACGATCCGAATCAACTATTGAATTTGAACTTAGCTATTTTTCGTCTTTTTTTGCTTATTTCTTCTAATTTCAAGTCCAATCATTGATTTTCTTCTAATAAAGGAAATATACACAATATTAGGCTACAATTTATGAAAAGAACAATAAAATATCAATATTTTAAAGTCCGAAGAGGTGTACAAAATACACTTCTTCATGGCGAGCATTATTAATTAAAGTAATTAAAAGTCCGATCATCGAGTTTCTTTTAATATATTTATTTATTTTTTCCTAGAAAAACTAGGCGGAGCCATGCTTTAAATTGAGCAATATTATTCATAATGAACAATTACTTTAGTCATCCTATATGATATATATCTAATCACTTAGTTATCCATAGTGAGCATTATTGATTAAAGTAATATAACTATAAGAAAAAAATCATTTTTTACCCAATTCCTATATTCTCGCGATATTTCCATTCCAACAGTATCCCCAACTTGGTAAAACCCGTCATCAAATCTACCTCCAAAATGTATTTCCCTTGCATTCATCTAAAAATCATTTTGCTGACAACGAACTAGGGTGAAACAACAAAACTGTCAAACCAAACCGAAACTCCTTTTTTCAAACCATTGGTTTTGGTTCGTGTAGATCCTTCAACATTTTGATTTTAAACAGAACCAAACAGTCTTGAAGTGTTTTAGTTTATGTTTCAGACTTTGCAAACCGTTTCAACCCGTTCAATTGTTCACAAAAAAATTTGTGAACAAATTAATTTAAAATCTAATCCAACCTGATTAAAACTAAACATGTTCTAATTGAAAAAAAAAAAAATACATTCACGTTAGATATAATTCAATTAAAATTAATACCTAAACAGACATTTATTCATCCCAATTAATTAATTAAATTATACCCAAATAATACATCAGTTGTGATAACTGTAAATGCAAAATTCTCAAATTGGGTAAAAGTGTTGAAAAACTCCCGCTGAACCATATTCGTCGACCATCCATTATAATTAAATAGACAACTTAATAGAAATTTTAATTCAAACTTACACATTTCTTTTCTTTCTATCAATAATTTTCTCGAATCTTGACTAAATTCTCAAGTTAGTTTATCCAAATTTTCTTTTTTTTTTTAATAATTACTTGATTTATTTTATTGATAATTATGTTATTTTATTCTAATTTGTATCGAGCTTCGTTAAATTTTAACATGACAACATTTTTTTTTGTTTATTTTCGTCTCAATTCCTGGTCATGTTATTCAATTAATTATTTATATTTTAACTTATTTTCTAGATTTTACTGTTAATTAGTAGAATGATTTTGTGGATTACTTAAATGCTTGTTTTGAAGATTTGACCAATGAGTTTTATAACATATTACTTTGATGCAAATTGAATGCAAATAGATACAAGATTGGTCTCCTCAAATTGCTAAACATGTGTTAACTATTCAAATATCAATAATCGTTTTTGCATTTGAATACCCTACAAGTGGTCGGATTCTTGATTCCTTTATGAATTTGTTGAGTGCATATATAGTTGATGCGGTGATTTGTCCTAAAAATTAGTTGCGTAGTAACAATGAACGATTCGTCAATATTTTGATAAGATAACTGGAATGTTGGATGATTCAAAGAATGTTACAAAAAATATTACCACATTTGATATTTATATTCATGTTTTTTTATTAGTTGTTTTATATCATTTAACTATAATCAATTAATTAATATACTATATTCTTATATTTATAGATAGAATGAATCATGTTTTATAATTGCAAATATTACACCAAGTAGTATCGACTAAGATGTTAAAATATTTCTATTATATTGCATTATAATGTAATATTTTTATTAATTAAGATTTTAAAATATTTATATCATGTTGCATTATAATGATTAGAATTATAGAACTTTGATTTGTAATATTTTTAATGGTACTATTTATGTTTTAACGTGAAATTTTAGACTATTATTCAAAATTTAACTTATTTGATATATGTTTTTATTTTAAACCGTGATTTTAAATTGAACCAAACCGAAAAAAGTGGTCAGGATTAATTTGATTTAAAAGTTGAAGTGGTTCAAGCCGCTTTAAGTGATTTGATTTGAAAATTTGTCTTACAGGGGTGTCTTCGACTAAGATTTTG